>ML780995.1:233035-257297 GCA_009831015.1 Picea engelmannii | reverse complement strand
TCAGGTATTTGAGAGGTACTACTACTCATGCATTATGTTTTGGAGGTTCAAACACTTTTCTATAGGGATATGTTGATTGAGATATGGTAGGTGATAAAGAAAACAGGAGGAGCACCACAGGGTATGTTTTTACTATAGGTGGAACAACAGTAAGTTGGATTTCAAAACTACAAAAGGTTGTTTCACTTTCAACAATAAAGGCAGAGTATGTTGCTGCTATAGAGGCTAGTAAAGAGATGATTTGGTTATAGAGGTTTATGGAGGAATTTGGAAAGAAGAAGGAGAATAGCAGGTTGTACTGTGATAGTGAGAGTGCAATTCATCTTGCAAAGAACTCAGCCTTTCATTAGAAGACTAAGCATATACAGTTGAGGTACCACTCCATATGATCCACCTTGGAAGATGGACATTTGAAGTTGGAAAATATACACACTAACTAGAATCTTGCACACATGTTAACAAAGGGAGTAACCAAAGAGAAACTGAGTTCCTGCTCAGTTTCAGTTGGTCTTCAAGAATGAAGATGAAGATGAGAAATTTGTCAGGTCCAAAAGGTTCAGAGTCCAGCATATACAACAATGGTGGAGTTGTTGAGATCAGTCTCCAAGTGGGAGATTGTTGGTTGTGGAGCTTGATTATCTTCCTTATTCAGAGGTCCTTGCTTTCAACTGTGTTTATACCCCATGAAGTATTTACACCCCAGAAGTATGTACACTTTTCCACACGAGGGAGTGCAGAGGGGGGCTACCCCCTCTGCGGGGTCTAGCGGGGCTATTTCCCCGGCTGGGGGGTCTCGGGGTAAGTGGGCCCCCAGCGGGGGTTCGAGGGTGAAGCCCCCAAAGGAAAAATTGCCTTGTAAATGTATATTGTTTTTCTAACAAGTTTCAAGACAAGATTGCAAATCATCACATGCTTGTATTAAAAAATAATCAGATTCCCAAAGTCTTGATACCTTTAGAGAGGTTATTTAATCATGATGGCATCCTTTTGAAGTCCACTCTACAGCCTAAACCAGAGGAAGTTGAAGATTGTGACATAGGTACCAAAGAAATCTGAGGTTGGTAAAGTTATCCAAATACCTTCCCCCTGAGATAAAAACAAAGTATGTCGAGTTGCTTAGACAATATAAAGATGTTTTCACTTGGTCCTACAATGAATTAAGGACTTATGATACTTCCATTATGGAACATAAAATCCCCCTGAAACAAGGTGTCAAACCTTTTAGGCAGAAGCTCAAGTAGATAAACCCCATACTGCTGCCAGTAATAGAGAAAGAAGTGAAGAAACTCTTGGACGCCAAGATCATTGTCCCACTGAAATAATCTGAGTGGGTAGATAATTTAGTCCCAGTAAGGAAGAAAAACGGTGAAATTAGACAGTGTGTAGATTTCAGAAATCTAAACCGATCATCACTTAAAGATAATTATCCATTGCCTAAGATGGATCATGTTTTAGAGAAAGTAGTTGGAGCTAACATAATGTCTATGGTTGATGGTTTTTCAGGCTACAATCAAATTGCAGTACATCAAGATGATAAAGAAAAGACTACATTCATGACCCCTTGGGGTACTTTTATGTATGACAAAATGTCTTTCGGTTTAATGAATGCAGGGGAAATTTTCCAAAGAGCTATGGACATCTCTTTCCTGGGTGAAAGAGATAAGTTTGTTGTTATTTACCTTGATGATCTGACTGTTTTTTCTAAATCTGATGCAGAACATCTAGTACACCTCAAGCAAACTTTCAAGAAATGTCGCAAATTTGGTTTGTCACTAAATCCCAAGAAATCTCAATTCAGAATGCAAGAAGGTAAACTCTTGGGTCATATAGTGTCTAAGGATGGAATCAAAATCGACCCGAAAATGATTGAGGCAATAGATACTATAAATATTCCTAGAAATGTAAAAGAAATTCAGTCTTTTTTAGGAAAAATAAATTTCTTGAGAAGATTCATCCCTAACTTTACTGAAATCGTAAAACTGATTACAGATATGCTTAAGAAGGACAACGAGGTGAAGTGGACAACTGAAGCCAAAGCATCGTTTCAACGTATCAAGAGAGTAATAAGTGAAGCATCAGTTATGGCAAACCCAGATTATACAAAGGGGTTTTTGATTTTTTCTTTTGCCTTTGAACACACTATCGCAGTTGTATTGTTACAGAAAAATGATGAGGGTTTTGAGCAACCTATTGCATTTTTTAGTAAAGATCTTAAAGATGTTGAGTTGAAATATGACATATTGGAAAAACAAGCTTATGCAATGGTGAAATCTCTCAAGGCCTTCAGAACCTACGTACTGCACTCAAAGATCATTACTTATGTGCCTACAAGTTCTGTTAAGGATATATTGGTTCAACTTGACAGTGACGGAAGGAGAGGCAGACGGTTAGCCAAAATCCAGGAATTCAACCTAAAAGTTAAACCAACTAAGCTTATTAAAGGTCAGGGTTTGGCTAAATTGATGGCTGAATCAAATTTGAAAGCACTCGGAATAAACCATCTGCAAGAAAACGAAGGAATTTTTGAGACAGATGAACTCGATGTTGCTATGCCCACAACCAAAATTCTACCCAAATTCTCTTCTTCAGTTTGGTACCATGATATTGTTTCTTATTTACTAACCCTTCAATGCCCAGGCGAATTAACCCCATCTAAGGCTAGGACATTGAAATTACATGCTGTAAAATATTGTATTATAGATGGTAAGTTATATTGGAAGGACCCCCTTGGTTTTTTGCTGAGATGCTTAGTAGAATCCGAAACTGAAAGGGTTATAGATGAATTCCACAAAGGAGTGTGTGGAGGACATCATGCTTGGAGAGAAACGACTTATAATATTCTAAGAGCTGGGTATTACTGGCCAAAGTTATTCATGAATGTAAACACTAAAGTCCGAACTTGTGATCATTGTCAGTTGTTTACAGACAAGCAGAAAGTCCCAACTTTACCTTTAGTTCCAGTTAAAACTGAAGCTCCATTTAAGCAATGGGGTATTGATTTTATTGGAGAAATCCATCCACACTCCAGTGCTTAACACAAATGGATTCTAACTACTACAAACTATTTCACTAAATGGGTGGAAGTTATTCCTACGAGAAACACAATTGACTCGGTAGTGTTTAGTTTTTTGGAGGAAAATATTTTATCCAGATTTGGCTTTCCCCGAAAAATAGTTACTGATAATGCCCAAGAATTGAAGTCCATGGCCATGATAAGATTTTGCCAAAAATATAATATTGTGCTAGGACACTCCACGACTTACTATCCACATGGTAATGGTCTAGCTGAGTCATCTAACAAAAGTTTGATTACTATAATTAAGAAGGTTTTGACCAAAAATAAGAAAGCATGGCATGTGCATTTCAAATATGCTTTATGGGCTAACAGGATAGGTACCAAAAGGTCAATCGGGATGTCTCCATTTCAGATGATATATGGTACTGACATCATTTTACCAATAAATCTAGCACTGCTAGTAATGAAACTCTGGCAAGAATCAAATGAAGAACATAATGACATTACCAGGAGGATAAACCAGTTGATTGAAATTCAGCAAAATAGGTCCGAAGTAGATGAAAAATTACAAAGATATCAAGATAATATGAAATCTTTATTTGACCAAAAATCTAAAGACAGAGAATTCCTCCCTGGTGATTTGGTCCTAAAATGGAAAGCTAGGAAAGAAGATGCCAGTAAACATGGAAGGTTTGATCAGATCTGGTGCGGCCCGTACAAGATTTCAGCCTCTGAGGGAAATAATGATTTTTTTAGAAAATCTCAATGGAAAGATCCTTAACGCCTCTGTCAATGGGCAGTACCTTAAGCACTTCATGGAGTAATATTTTTTTGAACTCTCATTGCACATATCGGTTTGTTTTTGCATCTTGTTTTTATATTTCATTAGGTAAGTTTTATTTTTTACTGTAAATACAAAGAGTCATTTTTTGAAACGAAAGTATAAATATATATATATATATATATATACAAAATAGGTCAAAAATTTGCAATAAGAAACTTTTTGATTTACTAGAGTTCCTGACAGTTATCATGTTTATCTTATTTGCAGGAGAGTTGTTGATAAGCCAAAAGACTACAAATATCAAAAGGTGACATACATGGATACTCATCTTAAATGCCTCCAGAAAAATGATTAGGATAGGCTAACAGTCTATTTGGATGAAAATACAAAGAACTACCAAGGTGTGAATTTCTGGCACGAAAACTCAGGTTAAAAGGTCCCAAAAAATGTAAATGCATAAGACAATAATCTTTGATTTACTAATATTCACCTAAAACAAAAAAAGAATAATATATATATGAAAAATAATCAATAAAAGATTTTAGGAAAAGGTTTCAAGAGTTGAATATCTTGTTGAGAGAAGTTGTGTCTTCAACAAAATATATAAAAACCCCTAAATTTTCCCCTATCCATGATCAAGTCACCTCTTCATCTGTTTCCTTGATGACCTTCCCATAAGCTTCTTAAGAGAAGAAAGGGCCTCACCTTAATTTTGGAAACTCATAAACTAACCTTCAAAATGAGAATATGAAAAATTTTATAGTTCCTCTAACTTTAGCTGAACCGGAAGTATTTCTAGGTTAATCATAACTTCCTTAGTCATTCTAACAAGAATAAACTGATTGGTTTCGCTCAAGGAAAATCCCTGAAAAATATCAATAAGAATTCCCTTAAGAATTTCCCTGAAGCCAAAGATTTTTGAAGGCTAGAAGAGGATTAGTCCAGAGCAATTAAAGTGAGTTGACAGGCCTCTGTTGTTAAATTTTAAGCACATGTTTTCCCGAGTATATTACATACTGATTGATTTCCCCCACTTCATATATATATATATATATATATATATATATACAGACAGATGGTGAGAGGAAATTCATTATATGATTTCCCCCATCTCATCATTTAAATGATAGAAAACAATGGAAGTGGTGAAAGGAAACTCAATGGGGAAATCTGATAACTTCAACAGGGTACTGAACAGGCTCGCTGGTAGTGAAGCAATGTCTACATATCTGATAGGTTGTTATACATGAATTACAAGATGCTCTAATAACTATTCCTCTTTTCGCTGGATCTACATTATAAGCTTATGGGATCCCCTAATTTGAAACATTGGAATTACTTTACCTTGATGCGAATAGAATCAGACAAAACCTACTAGAATGGTTAATTTTGTTTCGATTATTTTACACAATTCTGAGGTCAGTTTTAGAGAAGGAAATCTATTGTGAGCCTAACTCGAGATCACTAGATGTTTTAGTTTTGAAAAGTTTTCAAATTTAAGGTTGAAGTCTTAAAGTCCCGTTTTGAGTTTTCTCCAAAATGTGTTTCTCAGAGCTGCATTAATGACTCCATTATCCAACGAAGGCACTTGGTCTACATGTTATTCTCGTCTCGTAAGGAGACGAGATCCCTAGATGGAGCCTATGTTGAAACAAAGTTTATTTTTTCTTGTTTTAACCTTAAACTCAATTTTTCTTTGGTTATGGAGCCGCCCTTAGTTCTAAAAAGTATTTCAAGATTTTTGGGTTTCGGGGTTCGGCTATTCACGAAGTATGATTTTTAAATAACAACTCCAAAGTCCCGATACCGAAGTCTCGAAAAGTGATTGTTTAAAATAAATTAAATCGAATTAAAAGGAATAATTAAAAACGTTTAACAACTTTCTAATATTTTTGTATTTTCTTTTTCGGCCATCTCAACTTAAACAACAGTTCAAAGTCCGGATGTGTTTTTTTACGAAATCCATTTCTAATCATGATTAATTAAATTTTAAACATACTTAACAAATCGTTAATCAGATGCATTTCGGAAAATCAAAGAGTTATCACTCTTTTGCACTCAAAAAACCCCGAAGCCCGGAATCTCGAAAGTATTAAGTGCTTAAGAATAATTAACTTAACATTAAAATGGGGTTCATGATATTAAATGACTTTTTGTGTTTCACTGTTCAGGAGTTTTCGAAGACATTCCTTTCGAAATCCCAGTTTTGAATCGCCGATATTTGGCAAGAATTATTATAAATTAATGAAATATATTATAATGTAAGACGCGTATCTCTAGACGTATTCTCCTCATTAAGGTGAATGAATATATTGGTTGTAGAAATCACAGTCTAATTAAGGCAGTCTAAAGGCGAATAAAGGTTTCTAATTCAAATTTATTTCTCACTTTTAGTAAATTAGCAATTTGTATCTTAGAAAAATTACACCTTCTTCTCTGTAACAGCTACTCGCTTCTTATCACCGGTATCATGGAACCCAGGAAAATGAAAAAAAAAAATGATGATGTCGGTGGAAGCTCAGGTCCGAATTGGGATGTTATATCTGATACTACACCACATGTTGTAGATTCGGTCTGGTCCTGGATGCAGAGTTTTGAAATATTGGAGCATGAGGTTAGGAATTGCCTCGACAATTTCAGAAACGAAAAGACTAAAAATAAACTCAGAGATATAGTAGAGGCTGAGCTCCATAAAATAGCCACACGGACTAAGCTCATGCCATACAATGGCATGATAAAATGGGCTCTGATGAACACCGATGTGCAGACTAGAAGTATCATGAACCATCACAAGGTCATCGTTGGATCGTTTAGTCCAGAACATATTCAAGTAATGTATAAGCTATCCTCTGTTTCTAAATATATTTATAATGTTGAATTCGTAGAATAATTTCAAAGAAAGGAGTGTACAGAATTTGACCAAACATATCCATATATAATCAAAGAATGGTGGGGAATTCTAGCAAAATTTAGAGCTGATACCCATGGCATCTATGCCACAACATCGTTAATTGAATACATAGTTTATATAGCAATGATGTTATGTAGACTATTTGGGAGGAAAATCCCTACCCATTTCCCCATAGAATGGGTGCCAATCATACACGAGGTAGTCGAGGGTTACACTTTCCACTGGGATAAGATTTTATCAGATAACCTAACCAAGGAGATTGAAAAGTACCAAACGACAAAGTCAAAGGGACAACCTACGTCTTTTTATATGTATGCATATATTATGGATGCTATATGTTATATGACCCCTTTCCCTTTGATGAATTGGAACTAGAATTCAACCTGTGCAGACCCCATCCATATCTATCACTCTCAACTATGGGGAGAGAAAGCAAAAGATTTCTTTTACAATATCTATCACTATGTAGTGATACCTGTGCATCAAATATTGTATGGATACCCACCCCCTTGGATTTCAGATAAAATCATGGGAAACCTCAAAATAGTTGTTGATTGGTTTATTGAAGAGAATTTCTCTTATGTTAGAGTCTTCGGTTATTCCATTCCCCCACATTCTCTCCCTAAATTTATCCCTGGCAGACTGGTGTGTAAGGAAGTGGCATACCAGATAATAACAGGAGGCATTGATACAGAGTTAAAAGTAGCTCATAAGAAATTCTGGCCAGTTTTTCCTGTACAGATTGGGAAGTTTTCAATGCTTAATCTTGGTCATTCTAAAGTGGAAGCCACAACATTAGAAGACATTAAGATGGTAGATATTGAACTCAGAAAGCACAAACCATACCAAATTGTGGGAAGTCATCTAGCTCATTACAACATGAAAACGTTTGAGCATGAAGACTCCCCCTATGATGATATGATCAAAGGATCTAGAGCATATGAGGAGATATTAAAGAGAGTCCAAGCATTACCCACTGACCTGTAGACCATCTTTCTTGCTTTCCAGAAGAACAAACGAAGTGGGTTGCTGAAAATACTACAAGAGGAATCCGTAACCTCTCCTTCGGAACAAGAAGAGATACCTCCAAGTTTCGAATCAAAATCTCAAGATAAAGGGACTACAGAGGAGAACTCAAAGAATCTTGAAGGGTCTTCACAAAGATCAGAAACATCGTGGACAAAGCAGTCAGGGTCTGAAACAAATTCCAAATCCAAGACTCCTTTAAAATCAGATCAAACGATTCCTCCTTCATCGTCAACTATCCCTATCGATAGTCCCAAAATAGCATAAGGAACAAAAATCATAGAGTTGGGCAGCCCTACTGCATAATTGACTCCTTTACAGTCAACTTTTGGGACTCCCCATCTGGAAATTATATATGTAAGTGACCTTACTCCAATCTCTAGAGAAGAGATACCTTCCTCTGACTACTTTTTCAGTAAGAAGAGGAAAGTTGTAGTGAAACATGAATTACATTTGAAAGAAGGCACAATGGTAAAGAAACACACAGTGCCCGTAGATGGTCAAAACCTAGAAGAGGAAGATTTCGCCACAGAGGTAGTAGGCTCTATGGGAGCTTTGGCAATGACTAACTTATTTTTAGTTGACAATCTAAACATAAGGATGAAGCAGAAGAATCAGATGATAGCCCAGTTGCAAAGTCAAATAAGGAACTTAGAGAGTAGTATTAGAGAGGAGATAAACAAAGGGATGGAAAAATCTAGAGCTGTTGAAAAACAAGAAATCCAACTGCTCAGGTCTAGCTTGGATGAGATGTATAATAAGATGCAATACAGTCAAGGGTAGGTCATCCAGTAGGAAGAATTAGAGAGGCAGGTGTAGGATAGGTTGAATTCTATTCAAAATCAGGTGATAGATTTAAAAACGTTCCAAGCCCAGGCACTGGAGGTGCATATGAAGATAGAAGCAACGCAACAAAGATTGATTTCTAAAGTAGAGGTTATTCAGAACTATTTCTGAGAAGTAATTCAATCTTTAGATAACATTGTTTTCAAAGAAAAAGAGGCTAAAGCAGCCTCAACTACTTTTCAAAAGGAATATGTACTTTCGGCAAAAGAAGAGGTATCAAAAAATCCAAGGTTGTCTGTCACAGAGCAGATCAAGGTTGATATCATGCTTAAAGTATGGGAGGCCAACATAGCCGAAAGCAAGAAAATGGCCAAGTAATTCAAGGATGATTGCGAAGAGACCTTCGATTTTCTAGAAAAAAGATCATTAGGCATTGGAAAAGACAATTGTCCTATGCTACAAGGACATATCAATATTGTAAGACATCAACTGAAACTCATGGAGAACTTGAATGAAATTCAGATTGAAATTTCTCAATTAAAAGAGATTGATGTTACCCAAATAGACAGATGGTTGGTGAATCCAAAATTAACATTGCAATTAGTTAAGTTTGTTGAAAAAGGGATTGAAGAACAATTTCCTTTGATTTTGTGATTTTGTGCTAGTGGAAAAAATACAGAGTTCGAAAATCACTATTTATACCTTAACTCTCTCTACCTTTTTCGGATGCCTAGACTTTATATTTTAAATACTTAAGTATAAACTCCAGAACAACAAGAGGGGCGATAATTGGTATCAACCTTACGAATTTTGAGAATTTCATAAATCATCACTCTCTACACCCTTTGAAGGGACCAATACCTCAAGATCATCGCTCCCTACTTTGTCCTGGAGGTCCGATAAGGGTGATGTGTTATCATCGCATCTCACGAATAGAGGGTGGCGCGATATATGTGCATCATCACTAGTGTATCCTTGCGAAGGAGAGAAAACAATGGAGTAATTTATATTGAATTTGTATGCAGATCGAACCATGCAAAATTTTGTGAAGTTTCAATTTTTAATTTCTTAAAAGTGCACATGATCTTGTATATGGAGTTATATATTTTGATCGGTCCACCCAATTTTTTTTTTTGAGATATAGATATATGTGTGTGTGTGTGTGTGTGCATGTGTGTGTGGGGTGGTTTCTTATCATAAATTGACCCGTGAGTTGTGATTTTGTGCTAGTGGAAAAAATACAGAGTTCGAAGTTTGAGGTGGAGAAATTCAATGGGAGAATTAACTTTGAGCTATGGAAGCTCGAGATACGAGATATTCTTGTGCAACAAGGACTGAAAAATTCATTGGTGGGAAATTCAAAGAAGCCCATGGATATGTCTAATGAGGACTAGGAAGATCTAGATGCAATATCTCTTAGTACCATTTTTTTTTGGCAGATGAATTTTTGTTTAATATCGTTGGAGAGGATCCCTATTGACTCAGGATATGAGTAGAATATCCAATCGATAAAAATCAACATCATAAGAAATGGTGGCTAGAGGTTGATCTAAAGAAAGAGGGAAGAATCCAAAAGGTATAGTAAGATCTAAGTCAAAAGGAAAGAAGGGTAAGATAAAATGTTGGTATTGTGGAAAATCATGGATTAATCTCCAGAAGGATTGTCGGAAAAGACAACAAGCATCCAAAGATGACTCCACAAATGAAGAAAAGTAAACTGAAACAAGTTTATGTATGACTAATGAGGTATTATCTATTTTTAATGTTTCACAACATGATCCACATTGGTTGTTAGACTTGGGTTGATGAAAACCATTTATCGAGGTCCGTCGAATCAATTTTTTGAGATATCGATCCTCGGACCTGTGGGTTATGGGTCCAAAAAATGGATTGAAATGTCCCTGGAAGCAATAATTCAAACAATCCTTCTCTCATATGCAACCTAGACCAAAACTTAGAGAGCTCATTTCATCCTCTTGTGAATTTCATAGGAACTACATATTTCACTCTCCACGTTCTTCTTCTCTTCAAACTGAGATTGTATGGCTCATATCATTTTCTTCTTAGTATCAAACACTCCACCTTCTTCCATGTACATAAAAATTTATTAGAACCACCTCTATATACACACTTTTATCACTCTAGACCTCTCGTTTAATCACTGGTGCTATTTTCTTTATCTCGTCACAGGAATGAGGGTTATGACCTCAACCTAACTAGAATGATACTCCTATTTTTGTAATAAACTCAATTTATATCGCTTCAACGGTTCCTATCCAATTGATGTGAACCTAGAGGAGACTCATATCACGATGGGTTCTTGATACCCTATGACTGGTTCACGCTCACCTTCTGGTTTCGATCTTCGTTCAAACTCATCACCATACCTCCTACAACAACCTCCACATAAGCTGAGTTCATTATTCTCAATTTCTTATCATTGATCTATATTGATCAATGATCAAATCCTCTCAATATTTGAATGCATACTCACAAAATATAACCTACATAAACACAAGTACTATACACGAAACAACAAGCAAGTCAAAATAAAACAAACACTGATCACACATAGTTTTCACTAAAATCAAGCTTGAAAATACATGATATGACCTCTTTGGGAATAGCCGCCCCTTGACATAATTTTACATATTTGTTGCTCTCTCTTTTATGCTCATAGTCTACATATAAGATTGACTATAAGGGTCGGATCATCTCAGATCTGATCCCTCTCAATGTATCGCAAACAACGTGCTTAAAACAACAAATTCACAACAAACCCTAACATTTACATTAAATCGGGGAAAAGTCACGTCCTCTTGCCACATTGTGTCTTCTCAAAGCTTCTAGATTTTGAGTTTGATTTGTTTTTTTTTCTCCTGCATCAGTCTCTCGGTATTGAAAATATTCATGATATCATGATCATGTGTCTTCATTTGTCTTCCATATTCACTACGGTCTTCCTTTTTCCTCATGCATCATAACATTTAGCTTCCCCTCATTCTCAATAGTGATATGCAACTAAGCCTCTATAGCAAGCCTTTGCACCTGCTACTCAATACCTCACCAAGCTTCCTCCTAAGCTATTTCCTTTTCGAATTAATAGTTCTGTCTCCTAGAACCCTCTGAGCATCTCCTCTACTCCCCTGGCTTATGCACATTGGATCACTTTATTTAGAGAGCTCCTCTTATTCTCTTACTTCCAATCTCTAGCTGGAAGCATCTACAACATATGTTGTTTCAAGGTTCTGCCACAAATTTCTCTACCTTAGAGCTCTGATTTCTTTCTGTCATAGCTCTACTTGTTGTTGGCTCCTATGAATCCTTCTCTGCTCCCTGCAATCACAATATGTCTCCTAACTAGATTTAATTATGGAAATACCAACCATTACCTGTAAGATATATCCATGAGATCTTATCCTCCACATTTAATACAATTGGATGGACAACTTCCTTTCCAATGCTTCAACAATTTCTAATGTACTCCTCTATGCACGCTTCCCTCTGAATCTGCTTAGATTCTCTGCTTCTATATCTGCAATCTATATGTTCTATGTGCTAGCGGGGAAAATCCCCCTATTACTATACGGGGTCCGAATATAGGTAGAGCATTGACTTCCCTTAAAATACAATCCTATTCCTAGGGTATCCCAAGACTATCCAAACTAAAAAACAAGAGAGAGGAAGGAAAAGTAGTAGGCGTACCTTTGGTCCTAACGTCCGATGTAGAATTCCTTCAATTTTGTAGCTTCCTAAGCTGCGGGTCTCCTCCCAAAGATGACCTGCAAGAAAACTTAGGAAAAAAATGCTACAAATATACAATATCTACTTATCAATGTCAGCGTTCAAATATAAACGTAGATACATTAATCAATAAAGATATAAAGACACAATGTATCGGGACAGGAAAGAACTCTTTTATTCAAAATGAAGATTAAAAGAATACAACCTTCTTATCAGTAGACGCTCTATGAACCATGTCCAGGCTCCTCTTATTGTTTCTCCTAGTGCGTCATTCCCATGCTGCCTCTCACAGTAAACTAATATTTTTGGGGAAAGGGAAAGGATTGTGTAAAGAGAAAGGAATGAAGGGGAATGTTGAGGCCAAATCTTAGAA
The DNA here is from genome assembly GCA_009831015.1 of Picea engelmannii. Lineage (NCBI taxonomy): Eukaryota > Viridiplantae > Streptophyta > Pinopsida > Pinales > Pinaceae > Picea > Picea engelmannii. Next base: position 244,657 of record ML780995.1, on the reverse strand, counting down.
AGGGATGCAAAACTTGGGATAGAAGGGGAAGGGATTTTAGCAAAGTTTCTTTGTTCTCTTGCTTGATGTTGGAATGAGACCCAAAGACCTCATTTTATATGAAAAAAATATGTTTATTCAATTTGGGGATGAGATATAATGCATAAAATCATTGGGAAACCCTCGATAGCCCTCAAACTCCATCGAATTCCTTGCAACTTTTTATTTGTTGCAAATTTTGGAGGTAAACGTAGGTTGTCTAGCATGCAGGTCGTGTATGTACGTAGGATGTCTAGTATGGATCTAGCATGTGTACGTAGGATGTAGTGCAGCGAGGCACATACATGCTCCAAAAAATGGTTTTTTAATAGATATCCTCAGCAATAGTTTGGCAAATTGTATAAGTAAAAAGGCCAATGCCATGTATGCATAGGTAGGGAATTTTGGGGCTATAACAGATGCTCCCTAATGTATGAGGTCATAAGATAATTTTATGGTCGAAATACATTACAATATCTTTACTAGTGGTAAGGCACAAAGTCGAGTGAGCCTGGGACCAGAGTTTGGGAGTGTGCCATCTACAAAACAACAATAATCTCTCTAAGGCGTGCGTACCCATGCTCGGGATGAACTAATCAAGGCTTTCAATAAAGTACCATGTAGATCCATGTGATATAAATGTCTATATAAACTATAGTCGCGAGAAATACACATCGGATCTACATCTCAAAATCATTTGATGATATTCAAGTACAATATAATATGCATCTTCAAGAAGAATTGACGCTTGTGGCTAGAGATGAGAACACCATAGCTCGAGCAACAACTTCAAGATCTTAAACAACTCAAGTAGGAGTATAATAGGAGTGTAATACTCACTACTCTGAGGTCTTCGACATGCCATCGGGGAAAGACTAGAGGATCTCGATCATCAGGCACATACATTCATCAATTTTGAATCTAGACTTGACTGGACTCTCGGGATGGCCGACTCATGAAGGTCAAGAGAAAAACTACAAAATGGATGAATCAAGTAGGATAAAACTTCCCTTGGAAAAAATCATGAAAAATGATGAGACTCGGGAAGTGTAACATTGACATAAGTCGATGATGCATGAGGCACCAAAAACTCTCCATATGTTTGGAAGAGTAACGAAATGGAGGAGGACACAACTCTATGTAGCAAGAACAACTTCTTAAGATAATACAAGATTAAGAACAACTTTTGTCCAAGGGAGATTATCTTGTTGCTGAAAAAAGAATTGATATATCCTATCCCCTCTTTTTGGAATATTTTAATTTTTTGTCTTTTTCAAAATTTTAACGATCTTGAAAAAGAATAAAATAATTCTACATTACAAAGGAGGAAACAAGTGTCATGGGAAAGCAAGCTAGTTCCATGCACATGGAACATACTAATGCTCGGTGCAAGGAGACATGTGTAGGATAAGGACACTCAAGAAAAATTCCTCCATGGGTCAAGGTGTCAGATCGCAAGGGAAAAAAGCGCTGCAAGGATTTCGTATAAGGAATTCTTTAAAGGTTCAGTTGAGAGCAACATGGAGCCTCCATTAGGCCAAAGACACAAGGATGAGACATGTGATGCGATGAAACATGATACAAAAAGACTCCTTGCATGTGAATTTTTATGAGCCCAAAGAAGGTAAGATAGGTGGTTTTTCATGTCTAGAGAGTCTAAAAAAATGCTAAAAGAAGCCTCTGGGGATTTCCCTTTTCAAAACTAGTCCAATCGGTTCGAAAAAAGGTTAAACTTATACCGAAAGGAAGTCTCTTCAAAACCATTTTAACGAGTGTGATTGAGACAAGATCACTCGGTGATATTTTCAATTTTAAGGAGTATGAAAAGAGCTTAACTATGGACTCACATCGTTTTTCTAGGTTTAGTCTCCTTAGCCCAAAAAAGTATAAAATATAACTTAGGAGAACTCTCCCAGTGAGACCAGTCTCCCAATGCGTACCTTTTTCCTAGATAATCTATTGGCTAGAAAAAGTGTTAAACTTATGCCAAATAGATCTTCTTTCTGGACCATTTAACGAGTGTGAAAGGAACAAGGTCACTCAACAATCTTTTCATATTTAGGGAATCTGAAAAGAGCTTAACTATGGACTCCAAGGGGGTTACGGTTTTCGTAAGTAATCTCCAAGGCCCAAAAAAGAGATAAACCAAAACCAAGGAGAATGTCCCTTTTTCAAAAAGTTAGTCCCTCGGGCCCAAAAAAGGGCTAAAATTACACCTAAGAATATTTTTCTAATGAAACTAAATCTCCTAGGGCATACATTTATTCATAAAATTAATTGTCTAGGCCAAAAAAGGGGTAAACTACCGCGAGACAGATGTTCCTTCAAATTTGAGTTTGGTGAGCATGAAGGGACACAAGATCGCTCGACAATATTTTCAATTTTAGAGAGTCTGAAAAGGGCTTGAAGAAGACTCCAATGGGGCTTCTTTTCTCAAGTAATCCAGACGAGATCGAAAATAATAAATAAACTCTCGTTGGATTTTTATTTCAAAGTTTAAGAGAGCCTAAAAGAAAACAAACTATGCTCATGAGGAGTCCCTTGCATAGGCCAGAGAAAGAAGAAGAAAAAGTATGAGGCTTCAACACAAAGTCATTGCGGGACTAAATAAGACTCTCATTCCTATGACGTAATTCGACATGGAAACCAAATGGGAAACAAGGCTCTAACTAGGATGCCCATGGAAGGAAGGTTGTACCACATAAAGTATGACACACTTATCAACAAGGAAGGTTAGTGTTGCAATTCATTGGGATCGATCCTAAGTCTAAATGAACCAGGAAATGAATAATGCAAAAAATGCAAGTAGGGAAAAATCTAACCTATATACCAACTTCGAGGTCAAAACCTGTCAAAACAGATCAATACGGCTAACAAAAGCCAAAGAAAAATGTCTCCAAGATCCTGTATATAAGGCCAATAACATTAATCCGAAAGTTAATAAATCCGATATAGATAAAAAATTCATAAAATAAGAGGTGCTACTGAATACAAAACTTGAAAAAAACAAACTTGGACTGTACAATATGTACAAGGTACCACATATCCTTACGAATCATGCATGGTAGTAGTTCAGGTAGAGCCCGCTAATAGGCTTTGACCAAGAGTCTCTACGATAGCCAAACTAGAAAGTCTACCAAAAGGGAAGAAAACACAAACCATGACGTAAGTCTTCCCACGGTATAGGAACTGTAGACATGGCTTCAAGGATAGACTCATCTGAAGGAAATTCAATATCTGAGAAATCACATGAACCAGGAGGGTTGAGAATCCCAAAAGGAGAAACAAGATGACCATATTCCATATGACGATGGAGGTTCTGGCCAGGACTAGCAGAATCTATCAATGAAGAATCACAAACATGAGGGTTTGAGGATCTACAAATAATGAGATTAGACTCAAAAGGAGACTCAAGACCACTTGGACCAAGAGGAGGAAGAAAGGAATCCCATGCCCCCATTTGATAAAAAGATTGATCAATTTCTGAGATCGTGTATTGAGTAGATAAACATGGTTGCATAGGTTCCTTCTTAGAAGCAATTGAACATCGAGGATAAACCGCCACATAATTAACCCATGGCGGGGTAGATTCTACATGAACACTAGGAACATATAAAGGGGAAGCTTGAACTAAAGTTGAATTAGAATGGTGATTATCAAATTCCAACTAGTCAATAGTGACAATGATTCCATTGTGAGGGAAAAGCATCACCCGAAAGAGCATAAACAACCCAACATTCATAGAATATACATAATTATGTCGAGAAGCATATTGAAATCTAATGGGCCTTGCACCACTATAACATCAACAAAGGAAATATTACCACCTAACAAGATAGGTAACTGAGGAAGAACCCCCAAATATTCAGTAGGACATATATCAAAATCTCAAAGCTCATGTGAAGCAGACACAAGCTCGAGAGAACCTAAATCTTTCCAAGACTAGGAGGATAAAATACTTGCAGAGGCTCCTTCATCTAAAATACATTAGTAAATATTTTTTTAATTAACTTCAACCCTTATTTGAAAGGGTGCAGAAGAAGGAAGAAAAATCTCAAAAAGGTGATTCCAATCAAAGGAAACCATCCTAGGAAATGGAGGGGGTGTGATCGAAGTGAGCACAATTCCCCCTTGTTCTGAAAGTACTAAACTAGAAATGCTAAAAACATATTCGGTAGACACATCACTCCCCAAGAGAAGAGTGGGATTAGCCTAATATTGCATCAGTGTGACCACTTTAGTAGACTCTGCACTTTCCGAGAGAAGAGTGGGATCAACCAAATATTGCATCAGGGTGACCACTTTAGTAGACTCAACAGTCTCCAAGATAATATTGAGATAAACCAAAGATTACATCGGCATGATCACTTCCTCAACCACTGGATGAATAGGATGCGAGACAATATGGTCTAAAGGATCATCACCCCCAAAACGAGGAGAGGGATCATCTGAAGATTGCATCGACATGACCACTTTCTCAACCAAAGGCTGAATGGACTATGAGGAAACATCAGAAGACTCTAAATCAAAATATCTTGCAACCAAGGACCACAATCTTTGTGTCTCTGGAAGTCTAGGGCATAAATGAATAATGTGATCTCCATTGCAAAGCTTACAAGGGAACTTAGGCTTACATCCTATCTGTCTAGGTTTCTCAACAGAATTAATGCCCCCAACATGACTAGGAGTGGTTGGTTGCATATCACTCGTATGACTCGCATTGATGAGACTCGTGCCCCCAACATGACTTGTAGTGGTTGGTTGAACATCTCCAACATGACTTGGAGAAGTTGGTGATTGAAATCTATTATGACTCGTAGGGACTAGGTTTGTTCCCCCATCATGACTTACAAAGGTTGGTTGTTGGTATTCAACATGACTTGCGGATATTGATGACCTACCTCCAAAATGACTAGCAAAGGTTGGTGATTTCTTCTTCCTATTCTTCCTCTTTCTATTTCATTTAGACTTATGGTTACTAGTAGCTATACTTTCACCAGAGAAGGCAGAAGGAGGAGGAGAAGACTTTGTTGATGAAGTAACATCAACATGATTCCCATGACATAAGGTTCTTAATTGAAAAGCGTCAAGAGCATTCAAGACATTTGGAATGGTACCCAACCAAAACGATAGTCCCACATTCAACCCAGGAATGTACAAAGTAGCCATCAAAGGGACACCAACATTTCCAAAGAAAGGAAAAGCACAAGAATCCCCTTGTGAAGGGGTTCCTTGGTTGGTATTGTGAGAAAAATTTTCCATGAAGATCTTATGAACAAGTTATTCCCTTGCAGGATCATTCCAGTCCGTAAAAGTATCACACACTAACTCTAGTGAACCAGTGGTATAAAAAACAACACCTATAAAGAGGCGGCTCAATGTTTCTAAGTGGAAGAGTGAAAATTCCTCACGACCGATGGAGTGGGAGTTATACCACCTTAGGTAAGAGACCCAAATAAATGACTGACTAACTCGCTATGGAAAACTAGGGAGCATAGAGCACACCACTAAGAAGAAAATCTTAAAAAAATACAAACCAAACAAAATACCCTTTTGAATGCTTTTGACCCAGGGAGATGAAGTCATGATCATCCAAATCATTAACAAAGGAAAACAATTGGCCAGGAGAAGCAGTTTCCCATACCTCCAACCAACGGTCCCTTCGGGTGTCGCCCAGAGAATACAGAGTCCGCATCAGGTACCATGATACACCCCTCGCAGTCACTTGTGTGTCAACCTACATAATGGAAACTAGGCCACCAACTTGTAATCAACAACCAGGGGGGTACAATGGACAACTAAGCGCATGTATGGGAAGGGTAACTAAGCCCGAATATCCTCCTGAGGCCTAAAACAAAAAAGGGCTAGAATCACTCTTAGAGGACCTTGGACGAATCCAAGTGTCTTGGAGGTTTGACACAATTCAGGCCAGTAACACTACATGATTCAACCCTAATACATACTCTCTCAAATGCTTTGTCGGGATCAAGAGTGGATATCTCCATCATCTTCCTCTACGCGACCTCGTGTTTGACACCTGTGTGAGAGGAGATTCCTAGATTGAGTAATTACAAAGTGTATTTTTCACACCCTAGCACATACACCTAATTTAAGGTTTGGTTGGCCTTAGAGAGTTTACCTCTCCACACATAATCCAAGGCTCTAACCTAAGCTATTGGTGAACCCTATAAAAGTGTTACTAATATATTTTAGATTAGCGTGTTCGTTTTAGGGGACTTTCTTACTCAAGGAACGAAAGTGAAACTGATGTTGTTTAAGACTCTTGTAAAAAATAAACTAATTATAACACTAGAAAGGAATACTTTACACTAATTCTACAAATGAAAAAGAGTTTCAAGAAAAAAGCATGAAGAATCCTTCAAACATAAATATGCAATATTTTCTCCTTTCCATGCAAAATGCGCAATGCAACATTCGAGTGAAACAAAAGAGAATAATGAAAGGATTTTATTTCTTATTTTTTCTTTTGAAATGTTTTTAAGATGAGAAGAAAACATAACCCTATGCTAATTTATTTTTCTTTTTCAAATAACAATGCAAAATAAATGCAAAGAAAGAAAGAGACCTAAAAAACTAGGGTTTTTTTTTTTTTTCTTCCAATAAAAGAAAAACTAACAAAAGATGCAACTCATTTTTCTTAAAATAAAAAATAAGCCAAAAATGCTTGGAAACACAAAGAGACAAGAGGATTTATTTATTTATTTCATAAACATCCTGAGCCTATAAACTATCTAAATCCCAAACAACAGAAGCTTTTGGAACTCAGGAAGTCTTGGGAACCACAAGTTCCAAGTAGAAAAAGGAAAATATTTTAAAACAATTCTCCAAAACCACAGAGATGCGTGTTGTGCATGGCTATCATGAGTATGTACGAGGGTTGTATATACTACAAACCACACATGTACGTGTGTTTTATAGAGAACATGACACATACACCTCTGTAAATTTTCAAAAAAAAAGAAAAAAGTTTGGATAAACAACTTGGAAAGGGGAGTTGGTAGGCACCTGGAAGGTGACCATAGACCCAACCTGACTCAGAAAACTCAGAAAGAAACTGAAAATCAAATATAACTGAGATCTCCCACTAGGACCCTAGAGACACTCCCCAGTGGAATCACCAATTCTGCTAGTGGGGAAAATCCCCCTATTACTATATTGGGTCGAAATATAGGAAGAGCACTGACTTCCCTTAAAATGCAATCCTATTCCTAGGTTGTCCCAATACTATCTAAACAAAAAAACAAGAGAGAGGAGGGAATATTAGTAGGTGTACCTTTGGTCCTAACGTCCGATGTAGACTTCCTTCAACTTTGTAGCTTCCTAAGCTGTGGGTCTCCTCCCAAAGGTGATCTGCAAGAATAATTAGGCAAACAATGCTACAAATATACAATCTCTACTTATCAATGTTAGCGTTCATATATAAACGTAGATGTATTAATCAATAAAGATATAAAGACACAATGTATTGGGATAGGAAAATAACTCTTTTATTCAAAATGAAGATTAAAAGATTACAACCTTCTTATCGGAAGATGCTCCGGGAACCAGGTTTGGGCTCCTCTTATTATTTCTCCAACTGCATCATTCCTATGTTGCCTCTCACAATCAACTGATCTCTTTGGGGAAAAGGAAGGGATTGTATACAGATAAAGGGTTGAAGGGGAATGTGGAGGCCAAATCTCAGAAAGGACTGCAAAACATGGGCTAGAAGGGGAAGGGATTTTGGCAAAGTTTTCTTTATTCTCTTGCTTGATTTTGGAATGAGACCCCAAGACCTTATTTTATATGACAAAAATATGGTTATTCAGTTTGGGGATGGGATATAATGGGTAAAATGGTTGGGAAACCCTCAATATCTCGTAAACTCCTTCGAATTCCTTGTGAATTTTTATCTTTGGCAACTTTTGGAGGTAAACGCAGGCTATCTAGCATGAAGCACGCATATGTATGTGAGTTGTCTAGTATGAAGCTAGCATGTGTACGTGGGAAGTAGTGCAGTAGGGCATGTACATGCTCCAAAAAATGGTTTTTTAAAAGAGATCCTCAACAGTAGTTTGGAAAATTATGTAAGTAAAAAGGCCAATGCCATGTATGCATAGGTAGGGAATTTTTGGGATATAACACTATGTTGAAATTATCCTTTTATATGTATCCCTTACAGAGTTCCAAAGAGCATTTAAATCACTTTGATACCAAAGGATGAAGACCATTTTTGGAGGTTCGTAGAATCGCGGTTTTGAGATATCAATCCTTGAACCCGTGGGCTATGGGTCAAGGAAATGGAATGAAATGTCCCTGGCAGCAATATAACTCAAAAAATACTTCTCTTGTATGCACCCTGAACCACAACTTTGAGTCCTCACTTCATCCTTTCATGAAGTTCATAGAAACTACATATTTCACTCTCCATGTTATCCTTCTCTCCAAACTAAGGTCGCATGGCTCAAATCATTTTATTCTCAGTACCGAGTGCTCCACCTTCTTCCATCTACATAACCATCGATTAGAACCACCTCTAGATCCAAAATTTTATCGCTCCATACCTTTCTGTTAAGCACCAGCATTAGCTTCTTTATCTCATCACAAGAACGATGGTTATGACCTCAACCTAAGCAAAACGATCCTCCTATTTGTGTAATAAACTCAATTTATACTACATCAATCGTTCGTATCCGATTGATTTGAACCTCTAGGAGTCTCAGATCATGATGGGCTCTTGGTACCCTGTGACTGGTTCACATTCACCTTCTAGTTTCGATATCCATTCAAAATCATCACCAGACCTCCTACAACAACCTCTGCATAAGCCAAGTTTATCAGTCTCATTTTTTTATTGTTGATCTATATTGATCAGTGATCAAATCCTCTCTAGATTTGAATGCATACTAACAAAATATAACCTAAAGAAACACAATTATTATACATGAAATGACAAGAAGATCAAAATTCAACAAACACTGATCACACACAGTTTTCATTAAAATCGAGCTCGAAAATACATGATATGATCTCTTTGGGCCTAATCGCTCCTCAACATGATTTTACATATTTGTTTCTTTCTCTTTTATGCCTATAGGCATCATATAAGAATGAATATAAGGGTTGGATCATCTCATATTGGATCCCTCCAAATGTATCTCTAACAACATGCTTAAAACAACAAATTCACAACAAACCCTAACGTTTTACACAAAATCAAGGGAAAATCACATCCTCTTTCCACGTTGTGTCTTCTCAAAGCTTTCAGATTTGGAATTTTATTTGTTTTTTTCTTTTATGATCTTTCATCACTGGTGGGTCCAATCATATGTGTCTTCGTAGAAATTGGTTCCCAACTTACTAATCTATTGATGAGGTGTTGTTTTTATAAGAAACAATATTTCTTGTAAAATTGGTTCGATTGGTAACAACTGGGTTAAAATGTATGATGGTACTGTAAGAAAATTAAAATATGCGAGGCATGTACCTAAACTTAGAAAGAACTTAATATATTTGGGAGTTATAGATTCTGGTGGTTATAAATTTATAGTTCAAGGTGGAGTACTCAAGGTGTTCAAAGGCATCTTAGTAGTCATGAAGGCTAAAAGGATCGAGAATCTTTATCACCTGGAAGGAAAAAATAAATCAAATCAAGCAACTATAGTATCTAAAAGTTCAAGTTACTCTACTTGTTTATGGAATCAAAGTTTAGGTCACATGAGAGAGAAAGGGATTAAGGTACTTGTATACTGTAAGTTACTTACAAGATTAAAATCTTTCAATTTAAATTTTTGCAAGCATTGTATTTATGGAAAACAATGTAGACAAAAGTTTAAAATAGGAAAAAAGTGTAGAAATATGTAAACGTATCCTTGATTAGACATATTTTATTGTATTTATGGAAAATAGTGTAGACATATTAGTAAAGGCATCCTTGATTATATCCATCCAAATGTATGGGAACCATATCCTATAGTTTCTTTTGGAGGATCGACATTGATGAGTGCATGAATTTGGTGGATGATAAAGTGGCAACAGATTGAGAAGGAACATGCACACGTTCTTGATTTGACAGCTTCGAAAAACCCTGAATATACACTCAACAAGCCATGTAGGCATGTTCCCAAGAACACATGAACATTCCTTAGAAACACGATTTTATAGGATTAATCGGTAAATGAGGACACAAACTGATCACCCTAGCTTCAATACGAAACTAGAACAAAACAAGACAATACACTACTCTTTCCTTAGATTTCAATTATCAAATGAGAAATGGATCTAGAACATACCTTTTAAATATTGAATATCCGACTTCGCCAATGCAATCCAAGCTCCATCACAAGGCTTATGGAGAAATATATGCAAAAGAACACAAGCCAACGAAAATAAGAATAACATAGCCTACTTGATATGAAACTATGTATGTGATCAAGGAATCATACAATATGGAAAAATAATATTCATATAGGAAAGAAAAGTGAATTTGTATTAAATAATAGTAAGAGAGATTACAACCAAAGCCTTGATTTCATAAGGTCCCTTCCAACTGTCCCTTTCTTCCCACACACTTCTTCTCCAAGAATTCTGAGACTATAGATCTGAAAGTCACTCACAATCTATCTTGACAAGGGAAAACTAAAAAACACTCTAACCAAGCTAACAGTCTCAAGCCAAATTTCCAATCTAATCAAGATAAATTTCTCCATGAGAGCTCCTCTCCTTTTATAAGTTGAAGAGGATAAGATGAGGAGGTTAGGATGATCCCACTAAATCAGAAAAGCGAGTAAGATCCAAATCAATCGGAGGCAACCTCACCAGAGAAGTTTCTCCCTCTAGAAGCATCGAGAAGATGCTCATTTTTTCCATGTACGAAAATCGTCGCACCCCTATAACTGAGTGGAGTGCGATGATGTCGCAGGCCAAGTTTAGTGCAACAAGTGATGATCTGCAATTGTCACACCCCTAACATTAGGTAGGGTGCGACGATCCTCCTTAATAGGGTTTTTACAAAGGAAAAGACAACTTTTTCTCTGAGGAAAAGTTCTTCTCCATTCTTTCTTTAGGAATTCAGGCCACTGATCCTTCTAAATACAATGGATAGATATACATCATTAATGCTCATGGGGGTGATGAAAATAATGTGTAACAGACATATAGAATAATGTGTTTGCATTCCTACAAAAAAAATGAAATAAAATAGCGGGTGTGCGCTTTAGGAATGTGCACGCATTATTAGGAGCATGAACATGTGTGTGTTCATGTTAACATGAAATATATATCTATCTCACCCTCTCTCTCTCTCTCCCCACCCTCTACACCCACCCCCCTTTATCTTCCCTTCCCTCCCTTTCCCCCCCTCTCGCTACCTCCGTCTATATTCCTCTCTCTATCCAACTTCTCTCTCCCTCTCTCTCACTCATTGTCTCCCCCCCTCTCTCTTATTCTCCCTATCTCGCTGCCCCTCTCCCCCTCACTTATTATCTCCTTCTTCCCCTCTCCCTCCACCCCATTGTTCCCCCCTCTCTCTCTACCCCACTCACTCTCTTTATCTTCTCTCCACCTTCTTCCCTCTCTCTCTCTCTCTATCCCTCTCTCTCCCCC
>ML780995.1:214539-228226 GCA_009831015.1 Picea engelmannii | reverse complement strand
GTTAACCCTAAAATAAGGAAAGTGGGGCCAAGTGACCTAGAAGATGTTTTTAAGGAAGTTACTTGGAGAGTATAAATAAGAGGCAAGGCTCTCTCATTTTAATCACACTTGAGAATATTGAATATCTATAGGTTTCTGAGGTAACCAAGGATATCTAAGATGAAATTATGATGGAAGGTGAAGAAAAGAAGGCCGAAATGCAAGGAAGGATAAATTATTTTGATGGTGCTTTCTAAGGTATGTTATTTACAGGTCATCTCATCATTTTCGCTATAACATTTTTTATATAATGATTCATACCATGAAATTTCTATTACATTGATAAAACATATCCAAGTATATTTGGTAAAAAATTCATCTTTTGGGTAATTGTATTTTTGGCGTTACACTCCGTGGACAATAGGGTTTGTGGCTAGTCCTAAAACTAGTCAAAAACAGGTGTTTCGGGTAAAAACATCATCACTTATTTCATAACAGTCCAAATTCAGTGAAACAAAATTTTTTGGTTAGGTTACAGTCTTTAGTATGTTTTCTAATAGTTTTATATCAATTCAAAAAACATTCCATGCGGGGCACGCTCTACAAGGTCACTCTCTAGAATAAGCCAGAATTCAGCAAGGTATGCCATTTTTTCTATAAATCCTTTTCTGAGAGGTTCCAAGTAGTGACACCTTGAGGAATTGTATAAAACACATTGAATAACATTGTGTATCAGTTTTAGATATTTATACATTATAGGTACAAAGTTATGATTACTTCACGTTAGGGTTGTTGACTAATCCAAAACTAGGCATGTGAGACTAAAGAAAAGTTTGATGAAAATGCTAGTCTCTTGTTGTTGAAGTTAAGGAAGGTTTGTAGGAATGTGATCATATACACCAGGTCTATTACAGAGCTACAAATCATATTTGGATGATCAAATTGATGAAGGCTTTTGGTTGAGGTATGTGTTGAGTACATGCTTGAGACAAGTAGTTGATGAGTTGGCAAATACATGAGGTGTATTGTTGATGATGTTGGTACATATTGATAAGTCATAGTTGATGAGTAGTTGGCACATGATTGGTACATACTTGGTACATGGTTGGATACACTTTTTTATGGTACAGGTTGATTATAGGCTATTTGGTACAGGTTGGTGCATGGTTGATGCACTTGTTTATGGTATAGGTTGATTACAGGTTGAGGTACAGGTTGATGCATGGTTCATATTTATTGGTACAGGTTTACAATGGTATATCTCACAGAGACAGGTTAACAGTGATTCCATCATTCTACTTCTACTTCAGGGTGGTAGGACGAGGCAAGGACAGGTGGTTGTATCCAGAGAACATAGGGGGTTGTAGCCTCCTTTTGGTTGTAGCTAGAGAATTGGGGAGTTGGATCTTCCATCGGGTTATAGCTTGAGAAACTAAGGGGTTGGAACCTCCTTCCAGTTGCATCTAGAAAACAAAGGAAGTTGGTTCTTCCAATGAATGTAATTCTTCAAGACAAATAAGAAAAAGCATTCCATGGTTTTCTCCCGATTTGGGTTTCCACATAAAACACTGGTGTACTGTGTATGTGTATGTTTGTTCATTTGTTCATTGCTTATTTCATCTACAGTTATTGGATGATAGTGCTTCATTGATATAACACTTGGATTATATGGTTAAAAAAGATTAAATTGGTCTATTAATGATTCACCCCCCCCCCCCCTNTATCAGAGAAGGTTCCTTCAGAAATTAGTTTAACCACTGAATGGTAGATCATGGAGAGTACCAACTCATATAAAAATGGAAAACCATAGTTTGATGGACAGAAGTGTGTTTTTTGGAGCATAAGGATGATGACATATATAAAGGCACATGGATTTCAAGTTTGTCAATGAATTGTAGATGGATACACAGTACCAACAGCTCCACCAACAAATGACAAAGCATTAAAACTCGGTGAGAATAATTCCAAAGCCACAAATGCACTTTTGAATGGTCTCAGTGATATAGTATTCACCAAAGTTTCACACTGTAAATCCACTAAAGATATTTGGGACAAGCTTCAAAATATTTATGAAGGAGATACAAAAGTCAAAGAAACAAATCTTTAGACTTACAGAGGTCAGTTCAAACAACTAAAAATGAAGGAAGATGAAGATATCACAACCTACTTCTTACGAGTCAATGAAACAGTGAATGCAATCATAGGATTGGGAGAAGAAATTGAAGAATCTGTAATTGTTCAAAAGATACTAAGATCTCTTCCTATGAGATTCAACCCTAAGACATTAGCACTAGAAGAAAGACAGGATCTGGACTCAATAAGCATGGACGAACTGCATGGAATCTTCACAGCATATGAAATGAGAATTGAGTAGGAAAATCTAGATGTAAAAGAAGTAGCCTTCAAGGCATCCAAAAGATCAAAGCAAAAGAAAAAGGAACAAGAAGAATATAGCAGCAGCAGTGATGCCTCGAAGGATGATGAAGAAGTGGCCAACTTCGTCAAAATACTGAACAAGGGAACCAATGGTAGGTATAGAGCTAAGCTCCCTTTAATTTGTTTTAATTATGATGGTATTGGTCATTTTTCTAACAAATGTCTTCATAAGAAAAAGAGAAATGATGAAGGTTTCTCAAAAGGAAAACAAACATATAAAGGAAAAAGAACTACAAAGAAAGTTTTCAAGAAAATATTATACACAAAAGAAGACATCTCATCATCATATGAAGATGAAGTTAGTGACAATGAGACAAGAAGAGTTCTATTCATGGCAGTAAAAGACTCTGACAAAGAAGACTTCGAAGAAGAATATGAAGAAGCCCAAGAAGAATGTGAATAAGTCGAAGAAGAAATTGAAGAGGCATAAGTTAACTACCAAGAAGAATTAATGTGTGCCATAGTTGTTATCAGAAGAAAATAGAAGAAAAAGAAGAAACTACCGGTAGAACTAGACAAGAAAAAGGACACTCAAGAACTAGAACAAATGATCACAAAATTGAAGGTTCAAATAGAAGAAGATAAAAGAATTGAAGAAGCACTCAAATAAAAACTAGAAGAAAAGGGCAAGATCATTTGAAACTTGGAAGCAGAGGTTGTCACACTAAGAAAGGATATTCAAAATAAAAATATACAGAATAGCTCAAAAGTTCTGGATGACATTATCAGCAGTCAAAAATATCATCTTGACAAGTCCAACTTGGATACAATCAGACAAAAAAGGGATCAAACTCCAAAACAATAGAGAAAGAAACAAATCCAAAGAGCTATGCAGAAACAATCAAAGAGGATAGGAATATATACAAGAAAGATTACAGGGACACTCCTCCACCAAGAAGATTCAAATTTCATAATCAACAACAGAAAGATAGGCCTCAAGAAGAAGAAGGATTCATAAGAGAACCTCCTTTCAGAAGATATTCAACTCCCAGGTATCAAACTATATTTTTTGGTTTATGTTATGCATGTAATAATTTTGGACATAAAGATGTGAATTGCAGATCTAACAACGGGAACAGTAACAACTTTGAGAGTTATACATAAATGGATTATTCAAGGAGACCTAGTGACACAAAGAAGAAGTTACAATAGGTTTGAATCTTTGAGCACTGAAGTGGAATGTTACAAATGTAAAAATTTTGGACACATGGCCAAGGATTGCAGAATGACAGTCCCTCCTAAAAAACCTCAACAGAATAACAACAATCACAGACAAGAACCTCAAAAAATGACATGGATAAGAAAGAAAAATCAGTATAAAAATGAAGAATGCACAGTCGCTCTACAAGCTAAGAAGAAGAAACATGGTTAGTATGTTGACAGTGGATGTTCCAAACACATGACAGGTGATAAAGACAAATTTCTTATATTACGAAAAGAAAAAAAATGGATCAGTCTCCTTCGGAAATGATAATTCATCCAAAATCATTGGAGAAGGCATAGCTTGAATTGGGAACAAGAATGAAAAGGCACAAAATGTTCTATTGGTAGAAGATATAAAACATAATATTCTAAGTGTGATTCAAATGTGTGACCAAGGTCATAAACTTACTTTCGATTCAGAAAAGTGTGAGATAAGAAAATAAGGTTCAGGGAAATTGGTCGGTACAACTGCAAGAACTTCAAACAACATATATATGTTAAGTGAAATTGGAAATGAAAAATGTTGTCTAGGAAAGGAATATGAAAGTTGGCTATGGCATAGAAGAATGGGTCGCATGCATTTTGATAACCTTGTCAAAGTCAACAAAAGAGATGCAGTCAGAGAAATTCCCCATATCACGAAACCAACCAACACTTTATGCAAGCATTGTCAACAAGGAAAGCAAACAAAAACCAGGGTCAAATCAAAGGAATATTCAACAACAAGACCACTGGAAATTGTGCACACTGATCTAGTTGGACCAACTACAACAAATGGATTAAAAGGTGAAAAATACTTTATGTTATTAGTTGATGATTATACAAGAATGACTATAGTTTGCTTTCTCAAGAACAAGTAAAAGGCTTTTGAAAACTTCAAGATCTATAAGGAAATGGTTCAAAATGAGATGGATTCAAGAATCAAATGTTTGAGATCTAATAATGGAGGAGAGTTCACTTCAAAGGAATTTATGGACTACTGTAGAAGTCATGGAATAAAAAGGCAATTCTTCGTTGCTAGGACACCTCAATAGAATGGAGTTGCTGAAAGAAAGAACATGACAGTACAAGAAATGGCTCGAACAATGCTAATGGATTCCAAATTGATAGATATATTTTGGACATAGGCAGTGCATACATCAGTTCACATTCAAAACAAAGTAATGCTCATAAACAACACTGATAAAACTCCCTACGAGCTATGGAAAGGAAGACCAACAAATGTGAAGCACTTCAGAGTTTTTGGAAGCAAATGCTACATCAAAAAAGAAGATGGTAGAATGGGAAAGTTTGACTCTCATGTGGAAAAAGGAATACTTGTTGGTTACTCAAGTACAATGAAAGAATACAAGTGTTACAATCTAATATTGAACAAAGTTGTGGAAAGAATCAACGTAACAATTGATGAAACAGGCAGACCAGAATCAAAGGAAGAAGAAAACAAATCAATGGAACAATTTTTCGAAGAAGAAGATGAAAAAGAAGTAGAAGAGGAAGAGGAAGATGAAGAGAATCCAACAGAAGCAGAAGAGCAAGTTCAGAAAGCATCTCCAAAGAGACCTAGCAAACGAGTACAAAATAATCATCCTTCAGATCATATTATTGGAAACAAAGATGCAGGAGTTGAGACTAGAAGGAAAATCCGTTCACCATAACAAACACGCCTAGCACTCTTATCTACAATTGAACCAAACTGTTTTGAAGAAGCCAACAAGGATGAATTTTGGAATAAGGTCATGGATGAAGAATTGGATCAAATAGAGAAAAATGACACTTGAGAATTAGTTCCAAGACCAAAGAATAAGAATGTGATCGGCACAAAATGGGTTTTCAGGAATAAATTGAATGAAGATGGATAGGTTACAAGGAACAAAGCTAGATTGGTATGTAAAGGATATGCATAGATTGGAGGAATCGACTTTGAAGAGACATTTTCCCCAGTTGCCAGAATGGAAGCAATCCGTTTAATTTTATCTTATGCATGCTCCAAAAATGTTAAAGTATATCAGATGGATGTAAAATCATCTTTTTTGAATGGGGAACTTGAAGAACAAGTCTACATTGAACAACCAGAAGGATTCTAGTTGTCAGAGAACACAGACTATGCATGTAAATTAAAGAAGGCCTTGTATGGTCTAAAACAGGCTCCTAAAGCATGGTACTCCACACTGGATAAGTATCTACAGCATGCAGGGTTCAAAAAAGGAAGTGCAGACAACAATATCTACATCAAGGTAAGTCAAGGTAATATTTTATTAATTGAAGTTTATGTTGATGATATTATTTTTGGTAGTGATGATGACAGGTTAAGCCAGAAATTTGCAAAAGACATGTAGAATGAATTTGAAATGTCGTTACTTGGAGAACTATCATTCTTTCTGGGACTTCAGATACGTCAAAGCAACCAAGGAATTTGTATTTCTCAAACCAAGTATATCAGAGAAATGCTAAAGAGGTTCGAAATGGAATATTGCAAACCAGTTATCACTCCCATGCAAACCAGTTGTAATTTGAGAAAATATGATGATTCAAAGTCTACATATCAGAGGAAATACAGGTCAATGATTGGCAACCTACTATATGTGACAACATCCAGATCAGATGTAATGCAAGCAGTTGGACATGTGTCACGATTTCAAGCAGCACCAAAGGAATCACATGTATTAGCAGTAAAGAGAATTTTCAGATATCTCAAAGGAATAGAAGAGTTTGGATTATGGTATCTAAAAGTAAAATATCTATCACTTATTGCCTACACAGATGTATATTGGGTAGGTTGTATTGATGATCGATGAAGCATCAGTGGAGAAACGCTCTACTTAGGTAAGTGTTTGGTATCATGGATAAGAAAGAAACAATCATCGATATCTCTATCTACAACCGAGGCAGAGTATATTGCAGCAGCAACATGTTGTACATGGGTTCTTTGGATGAAACAAACTTTGACAGATATACAGGTTGAGTATGATGAGCCCATTCCAATATATTGTGATAATACAAGTGCCATCAGTATCTCAAAAAACCCAGTGATGCACTTCAAGACGAAGCACATTCCAATCAAGTATCACATTCTACAGGAACAGGTTGCAGAAAAGAACATCAGAGTTGAGTATGTGGGCACAAAATAACAAGTGGCAGACATCTTTACAAAACCACTTCCACGGGAAGCCTTTGAATATCTTTGCCAAAGACTTGGAGTTATTTCTACTCCAAAATGAATGCTTTTTGAATGCTTATCTTATATGTCTTAGACGTACACAAGGAAGCACCATAAGAGGACAGTTTAGTCAGGGGGAGCAACCCCAGATGGAAATATACTTTTGCCATTGATGACAAAGGGGGAGATATTTATCATATGCAAAGGACAGAGGCATGGTTCCAGGGGGAGCAGATTTATCAGATGTAGAGGACAGAGGAAAATTTATCAAATACAGAGGACAAAGGCATGGTTCCATGGGGGAGCATGAGTGATATGATTTTAGTATTGCATCAGAGTGTGGCTATCAATGCCAAAGGGGGAGATTGTTGATTAAGGTTGGTTGTCATTGATGTCAACCCTTGAAGAAAGCCCCGCAACATAAAGGTTTAGGTAATGGACACAATATTGTTTGATGTAAAGATGACTCATTATTGTCTTGTCATGGTTGATAAGAAGTAAATATGGATGAACTCCAAAGTGGTCCCCTTATGGTGAAATCCCTCACGAGAAGACGCTTTGCGGAGTAAGAGAAAACATGCTTAATTATGGAATAATGAGCTAAAGGACAATGAATTTGTTAGGTAAAATATCCTAGATGGATAGTGCTTGTCATTCCATTTCCCGTGGTATGTGGAATGCCACATAAATCCTCACGATTAGAGAGTTATGGCCATGAGAATTTGTAGACCCCAGGTTTGGGTAATGGACCCAAGCTTGTTTGATGGATAACGGTATCAGTTAGGATATATTTTCATATAATAATATTCTATATGGATAGTACATGTCATTCCATTTCTGGTGGTATGTGGAATGTCACATAACTCCTCACGGTTTGAGATTTATGGCCTTACGAAGTTAGGGGACCCTCATATGTCATCTAGAAGCCCCAAAAGGTCAAAGTAGTCAAAGTGGTTTAAGAGATTTTAAAAGGTAAATAATAAAGTGAAGTAATTAGTGTATTATAATTCAAAGTGAATACAAAATAAATTATTTCAATAATAAATTTAATGGAGAAATTAGAAGTGGGTTGAATCTAAAATAAGGAAAGTGGGGCCAAGTGACCTAGAAAATGTTTTTAAGGAAGCTACTTGGAGAATATAAATAAAAGGAAAGGCTCTCTCATTTTAATCACAATTGATCATATTGAATATCTATAGGTTTCTTAGGTAACCAAGGATATCTAAGCCGAAATTATGAGGGAAGGTGAAGAAAAGAAGGTTGAAATGCAAGGAAGGATAAATTCTTTTGATGGTGCTTTCTAAGGTATGTTATTTACAGGTCATCTCACCATTTTCACTATAAATTGTTTTTTATAATGATTTATACCATGAAATTAATATTCCATTGAGAAAACATATCCAAATATCTGTGGTAAAAAATTCATCTTTTGGTTCATTGTATTTTTGGAGTTACACTCCGTGGAAAATAGGGTTTGTGGCTAGTCCCGAAACTAGTCAAAAACAGGTGTTTCGGGTAAAAATGTCATATATTATTCATAACATATCCAAATTCAATGAAACAAAATGTGTTGGTTAGGGTACAGTCTATAGTATTCTTTGTAACAGTTTCATATCCATTCAACAAACATTCCATGCGGGGAACTCTCTACAAGGTCGCTCTCTAGAATAAGCCAGAATTCAACAAGGTATGCCATTTTTTCTATAACTCCTTTTCTGAGAGGTTCCAAGTAGTGAAACCTATAGGAATTGCATAAAAAACACTTAATAACATTGTGTATCATTTTCCGATCGTTATACATTATAGGTACAAAGTTAGAATTACTTTAAGTTAGGGTTGTTGACTAATCCAAAACTAGGCATGTGAGACTAAAGAAAAGTTTGATGAAAATGCTAGTCTCTAGTTGTTGAAGTTAAGGAAGGTTTGCAAGAATGTGATCATATACACTAGGTCTATTACAGAGCTACAAATCCGATTTGGATGATCAAATTGATGAGAGCTTTTGGTTGAGGTATATGTTGAGTACATGGTTGAGACAAGTAGTTGATGATTTGGCACATACATGAGGTGCATAGTTGATGATGTTGGTACATATTGATAAGTCATAGTTGATGAGTATTTGACACATGATTGGTACATACTTGGTACATGGTTGGATGCACTTGTTTATGGTACAGGTTGATTACAGTTTATTTTGTATAGGTTGGTGCATGGTTGATGCACTTGTTTATGGTACATGTTGATTATAGGTTGAGGTACAGGTTGATGCATGGTTTAGATTTATTGGTACAGGTTTACAGTGGTGTATATCACAATGATAGGTTGACAGTGGTTCCATCATTCTACTTCTACTTCAGGGTGCCAGGACGGGGCAAGGATAGGTGGTTGTAGACACCTTCCGGTTGTAGTTGTAGAACATAGGGGGTTGTAGCCTCCTTCTAGTTGTATCTAGAGAATTGGGGAGTTGGAGCTTCCCTCAGGTTGTAGCCTGAGAAACTAGGGGGTTGGAGCCTCCTTCCAGTTGCAGCTGGAAAAGAAAGGAAGTTGGTTCTTCCAATGAATTTAATTCTTTAAGACATATAAGAAAAAACATTCCATGGTTTTCTCCCAATTTGGGTTTCCACGTAAAACACTGGTGTACTGTGTATGTGTATGTGTATGTTTTTTCATTTGTTCATTGTTTATTTACTCTACAGTTATTGGATGATAACACTTCATTGATATAACACTTGGATTACATGGTTAAAAATGATTAAATTCCTCTATTAATGATTCACCCCCCCTCTTAGTAATCCAACAATTTTATGTATGAAATGGTAAGTACTAGGCCATATATATCACATTCAGTTGGTGTTATTAGTAGGTACATGGAAAATCCAAGTAAAGAGCATTGGGAAACAATGAAATGGGTGCTTTAGTATCTTAGGGGCACAAGCAATTATTTTATCATCTATAATGGTTGCAGTCATTTAGTCTGTGGTTACGTCGATTCATATTTTATAGGTGACTTGGAAAAAAGAAGATCCACTTCAGGGTATGTATTTACTCTTGCAGGAGGACCTATTATTTGGATTTCAAAGCTTCAAAACATTGTTTCTTTATCCACTACGGAGGTGGAATATATAGTTTCTACACATGCTTGCAAGGAGGAAATTTGGTTAAAAGTTTTTCTAGGTGATTTTGGAAGGATGTAGGACAAGGTGAAACTATTCTGCGATAGTCAAAGTGCTATTCATTTGGATAAAAATCAATCTTATCATAGTAAGACATAGCATATTCCTATTAAATATAATTTTGTAAGACAAGTTATTGATGAAGGTGAAGTGGCTCTAGAAAAGGTCCATATACAAGACAATTGTGCAGACATGTTCATGAAATCAATATTATTACAGAAGTTTTGTTGGTGTTTGGATTCTGATTTCTTGGAGAAAAAAGGATGAATACATTTGGGCATGATATATCAGGTAAACTATTGTCAAGGTGCATATTGTTGAAATGTGCCAACTAATTTCCCATGGATTGGATATGGGTGGATTTATTGGATCTTATTATTCTTCCTTTAGTTGAAACAAATCAACTAAAAATATAGTATGGATAGGTGCTCATAAATGTGATCAGTTTTATGTACCACATATCGGTCTTAAGTTTTTTTTGAATTTTTTTTTATGTGATAGAAGTTGAAATGAAATAGGTAGAGGTACCATAAACTCAACAAATTCAATTGGAGACTCGATCATCTATGGGAGAGAAGGAGAATGAATATGTTCTTGAAGAAGCTCCTGCAGAAGAAGATGCTGATACGAGAAATTTCTAGGAAATTGAGGAAATGTCGCAACAATATCTATGGAGATCTACACAGGTCATAAATTTTCCTATATGGTATGGAGATTATTTTCCGTCTGTATCTTTAATTTATAATGATGAGGAACCTAGTTGTTATCAGGAAGCAATGAAGGTATCTAAAAATGCTAAATGGAAAGTATCAATGAAAGAATAAATGGATGCCTTGAGGAGGACTAAAACATGGGACCTGGTATAAATTCCAAAGGATAGGAAGGTTGTAAGTTGTCGGTGGATCTACAAACTGAAAAAGGGTGTTGATGATAAAATTGAGAGGTATAAAGAAACACTGGTGGAAAAAGGGTATCCTCAAAAGGAAGGTATTGATTTCCATGAAACTTTTTCACCGGTTGTTAAGCTTGTTTCAATTCATGTTTTGTTAGCACTGGTTTATTTACTTGCTCTTGAGTTAGAGTAGCTAGATGTTAAAACAATGTTTTTAGATGGATATTTCGATGAGGAAATATATATGGAACAACTAGAAGGGTTTTTTTAGGATCGCGATAAAAATTTAGTTTGGAAACTCAAGAAGTCATTGTATGGCTTGAAGAAGTCTCTCAGACAATGGTACAAGAAATTTGATTCTTTCATGGTGAGCCAGAATTTTACAATAAGTGAGTATTATCATTGTGTTTACTTCAAAAAGTTGGAAAATGGAATATTCATTATTTTGGTGTTATATGTTGATGATATGCTTATAGCAAGAAAAATCATGGTTGAAATAAACAAGTTAACAACTCAATTGGCCAGGAAATTTGATATGAAGGATCTAGGAGCAACAAAACAAATCTTGGGCATGGAGATACAAAGAGACAAGAAAAATGCTAATATGTGGTTATCACAACATAAGTATGTGGAGAAAATAATTATGAGTTTTGGAATGAATAATGTGAAACCAGTAAAAATCCCTTTGGTTTCCCATTTCAATATTTCTTCTAGTTTATTTCCTATTAATGATGAATAAAATGAGTATATGTCTCATGTATCGTATGCTAATGTAGTAGTAAGTTTTATGTATGTGATGGTAAGTACTAGGCCATATATTTCACATTCAATCGGTGTTATTAGTAGGTACATGGAAAACCTAGGTAAAGAGAATTGGGAAACAATGAAATCGGTTCTTCGGTATCTTAGGGGCACAAGTAATTATTGTATCACCTATAATGGTTGCAATGATTTAGTCTATGGTTACGTCGATTCATATTTTGTAGGTGACTTGGAAAAAAGATCCACTTCAAGGTATGTATTTATCCTTCCAGGAGTACCTATTAGTTGGATGTCAAAGCTTCAAAACATTTTTTCTTTATCTACTACGGAGGTGGAATATATAGTTTCTTCACATGCTTGCAAGGAGGAAATTTGGTTAAAAGGTTTTCTAGGTGAGTTTAGAAGGATGCAGGACAAGGTGAAATTATTCTGCGATAGTCAAAGTGCTATTCATTTGGATAAAAATATATCTTATCATAGTAAGACAAAGAATATTCCTATTAAATATAATTTTGTAAGACAAGTTATTGATGAAGGTGGAGTGGCTCTAGAAAAGGTCCATATACAAGAAAATTGTGCAGACATGTTCACGAAACCAATATTATTAGAGAAGTTTCATTGGTGTTTGGATTCTCTTTTCTTGCAGGAAAGGCGATGAATAAATTTGGGCATGATATATCAGGTAAATTATTGTCAAGGTGGATATTGTTGAAATGTGCCAACTAATTTCCCATGGATTGAATATGGTAGGATTTATTGGCTCTTATTATTCTTCCTTCAGTCGGGGATGATTTTAAGGATGGAAATTTATTTTTAAATGTAGAAACCTTGGTGAATATTACTAATCCTTCATATGTCAACTATAAATGTTTGGCGATAGTTTTTTAAAAATATTCAAATTTCTAAGTATTTTATATAGTTTTTATAAAAAAAATCGTGATTTTTAAGGTAAAATAATTTTATCCTATAGAATTTGGGCGAATCATTTTTAAAATAGCGAATCTTGTTTTTGGAAAAACCATAGAAAATTAGCCCATGAGCGAAATTTATCCCCTAAAATCATCCATGCCTTCAATTGAAACAAATCAACTAAAAATATAGTATGGATAGGTGCTCATTAATGTGATCGGTTTTATGTAATTGTTTGAAATATGCTATATACTATGTAATCCCGTAGAGGCATGGTGTGCGGAAGAGTCTGAGGAATGGTTGTAAGCCTATTTTTGGCTATTGTAATTCTCCCTTGAACAATAAGATAACGGATTATCATTGCCCCATGAATGTTTAACTTTAGAAGGGTTTTACCACGTAAATCATTGTGTTCTTTGTGCGATTGATGTTGATCTCTTTTGTTATTTTCCATAAAATTATTTGCATTTATGTTTTCGCTACTCAACATCAAGGAGATATTTGTGCATACTACAAAGAGGTAAGAAGATGTCTGTGATTTTTTAAAATCTATTATAGGTGTGAATCCAATAGTCATTGTGAAACATTGGTTATTTTTCCTATTTTAAATATTTTCATTGATATAAAAACAATCTTCAGCACAATTTCCCCCTTGTTTGTTTTCAAACTTATGTCTAGAATGGTATGTAGGTGCACATCTATCTAACATTTTATGTCTAGTGAAAGTAATTATGTTGGTTGTTTTGTTATGAATATGAATATTTTGGTTTAAAGTATAGTAATTTAGACACAAATGTACCAAGGTCAATCCCTAACCTATATTATATCCTAGCTCCCATTTTTTCAATTTTTAGGTGTGTAGTCTATATATTGCACATCCAATAAAGTGACTATATCAATGTTGACTTGGAAACCTCTCCTTGACTCTAGAATTGTTACGACCTTCCACCATGCCTCCACATCATGCCTATTATTTAGCTAATGTTTAATGATCTCATTCCCATGAAAATATAGTCCATCCTTCTTTCTCCATCATAGAAGCAACATGTAAACAAATTCAAGCTAGCACTCTCCTTTTCCAGTTGAACATATGCATTTCTCTACCCAAATATGGGGGCTAGATGCAAGGGGAGCTTTTGGACTCTTGGATCCACATGCTTACTACATATTTCAAGC
>ML780995.1:199876-213105 GCA_009831015.1 Picea engelmannii | reverse complement strand
GAGATGATTGTTCTTCTATTTTAGAAGTGACTCTAGAACCATATGCAATGATTTAAAACTGTGGCTAGGTTTGGGGTGGTCAGCCAAACCATTTTTTTCCCAATTTTTTTGTCACGGGCTGTCCTTGGGAATTTCCCGCCTTCCACATGCATCCTCTGATTGGGTCCCATGGAGGCCTCTCACTAGTCCACATTTCCACTTTCCAAGTCAGCACGACATGTCAGTCGTACGGATTGTATGGACTTCCATGTGGCATGATCTGGTTGGTCCACGAATCGATTCAAAAATGCCAAAATTGGGTGACACGTGGAAGCCTTTGTTTTTCCACATGTCACTTCCCTTATCCTTCCACATGTGTTGTATGGATGTTGAAGTCAGTAGTATGGATGATGACTCATCCCTTGCTGACTGGGCTAGGTTGACCAAACTTTGACCGTAAATATATTTCAATCTGTAACTCTATTTGATGAGTTGTTTGCGTTGTTAGAAATCTTGCAACGCGCTCTTCGTGATCATGCCATTTTCACTGAGTTTTTGGAACTTTTAATATTTTCTCTTTCTCTGTCTGCTGAATCCATTCTGAGCATCCTAACTTGCCTATGTGAGTTCTGAGTTGTTCTTATCCTTCTCTGGATCCTTTTTGTATCACGCCTTCCCACTGAGACCTTTTGGGACCACCAAAAGATTTCATCAATCACCAAGTAAGTGAGGGAAGAGTCCCCTCACTTTTCCCTTCTCTATCCACTTTTCCTTGCTTGGACGTGTGTCTTTTAAGTCTACTCGAAGATAATCAACATCACCCCTGCGTGAATTTATCGCCCTCCTGTATAGGATGATATCTTTCTATAAATCATCCAAGTACTCAGGTGCAAACTCATCAACTGAAGGTATTGAAACTTCCTCATCTTGATCCATGATCATGGGAGGCTAAAAAAGTTTCAAGTTCTCAACGTTCACCACTAAGTAAATTTGCATGTAAGGTGGAAGATCCAGAGGAAAATCATTGGTACCAATTTTCTCCAAGATAGTGAAGGGTCCATAACGAATGGGCTTGAGTTTCTTTCCTTCACCCTTCAATATCTCCTTGTTGATGTGAAGCCATACCCGGTCTCCAAATTGGAACTGATGATCAACCATGTGCTTGTCATGTCGAGCTTTATACTTTGCTTGAATTTTATCCAATTGTTCCCTGACTACCTAGTGTATCTGTTGGATCCTATGGATGAACTTGCGGGCTTTGTCCTCTATTCATTCTTCATTCAGATCGGCATCTCTCCCCTACATAAAGTCGAAAGGAACCTTTGGTAGGCACCCAAAACATGTCTCAAAAGGTGAACTCTGCGTGGATGAATGTAAAGCTCGATTGTAATCATGTTGTACATAGGGTATTTGTTCATCCCATAACTTGGGATGCTTGTTTCAGTAGCCTTGAAGAAAAAGTACCAATGTTCGAATTACTACCTCTGTCTATCTGTCGATCTGTGGATGGAAAGTAGTGCTTCTCTTCAATTTGGTGTCCATCATCCTCCACAAGATATTCCATAATTCCCTAAGGAATCGAGTATCCAGATCCGAGTCAATAGATGTGGTTAACCCAAAGCAAACCCAAACATACTGAAACAAGAGATTAACAGTCTTCTCAACAGTGATATGTTTTTTACATAGCATTAAGATACACATATTGTTGAACCTATCCACTACAATATACAGGTATTCATGACCCCCTTTGGTCTTTGGTAAACCCCCTACAAAATCCATGGAGATACTTTCCCATGGATGGGATGGAACAGGAAGTGGTGAGTATAGCCCCAACTTTCTATTAGTGGGATTACAAGTAAAACACATCACACACCCCTTTACATATTTAGTTACAATTGCTTTCATTTGAGGCCAGTAACAAAACCTCTACAAGTGAGCCATAGTTTTTCCTACCCCAAAATTCCCAGACACAAGAGAAGTGTGAGATTCTCGAATTACATGGACTCATTCAGTCGTAGGAATACATAACTTTCCAAGATGGTAGAGTAGTTTTCCCTGTAGACAATAGTTCTCTACCTGTGCACCAAGGGTTAGCTTCTCGTATACTCCTTTAAAATATTCATCGATGGCAGATTGTTCTACATAACTATCATGAGATAAATAAGTATTCTTCAAAATAATAGAAGAAACAATAGGAGGTCTAGAAATAATATCAACTACCTTGTTACTTGTACCCTTTTTGTACTTAATTACAAAATGAAATTGTTGTACAAAACCCATCCATATGTAGTGTCGAGATTGTTGCAACTTGGTATGTGCTTGGAGATACTGTAAGGGTTGGTGATCTGTATGTATGATTGTTTCTTTCCCTAACAAGTAGTGCTTCCATTTCTTTACGCTCTGGGCTAATGCATACAACTCTTTATCATATGTAGGATAGTTAACAACAACTTGATTAAAAGTTTCAGAGTGGTAACAGATAGGATTACGATATTGCATCAATAATGCACCCATGGTGCATCTGCTGGCATCTGTCTCAATCTCAAAAGGTTGTTGAATATTCGATAGTGCTAATATTGGTGTGGTATTGATCCTCTCGTTCGAAGTGTCGAAATCTTTTTGTTTCTTTCCTTCCCACTGAAAAGTGTTCTTCACACTAGTTAATTCATGCAAAGGAGATGCTATAAAGGAGAAGTTGGAAATGAACCTCCTCTAATACTGGACTTCACCTAAGAAGCTTCGGACTCCGGTTACACTTTTTGGCTCAGACCAATTTACAATTACATCAATTTTGGAAGGATCATTTTTTAATTGTCCTCCTCCTACAATATGACCTAAGTACACAAGTGCAGTCTTTCCAAATTCACATTTAGACAATTTTCCATGAAACTTTTCCCTTTGCAAGGTATCCAATACTTGATTTGCATTCCTCCCACTAAAAATAAGAATGTCATCTAAATATACAATCACAAAGTCATCTAGGAAAGGCATGAACACATCATTCATCACACGCATAAAAGTTGTCAGAGCATTATAAAGCCCAAACGACATAACTAACCACTCAAACAATCTCTGTTTGGTTTTAAAGGAAGTTTTCCATGCATCCGGTTATGTGATCTTGATTTGATGATATCCACTGCGCAAATCCAACTTAGTGAAATAAACAACATTCTTCAATTAATCAAGTAAATAATCTATATGAGGAAGAGGGTATTGATCTTTTACCATGATTTTATTTAAGGCCCGGTAATTGACACACATTCGCCATGTGCCATCCTTCTTTGGCACCATCATGATCAGAGAACCACAAGGAGATGAATTGGGCCTGATGACCCCTTGATCCAATAAGCCATGTACCTACTTCTTTATCTCTTTCATCTCCACAACTGACATCATGTACATGCCCACATTAGGAAGAGGAGAATCCTGCTAAATATGTATCTCATGTTGGATTTCCCTCTTAGGATGTAATCCATCTGGCTCCTGAAAAATATCATCATTCTTAGAAACAATATCAATTAATTCATTTTTATGAGATGGATCACACCCTTGGAAAGCGTCGGATGTCCCAACATCTTTCTCTCTGACGACCATGAGTACATATCTCTTATTAGTGTGTATGAGTCATTTCATTTGCCTTGCACTAACAAGTGTTGTATTTACCCTCATGTTGTGAGCTCTAACAATATATTCCACTCCCCATTTAGTAATGTGGTATTTGTTCTCATGACAAAAGAAGACTACTTTTCTATCATAAAGATAAGGACTTCCCAACACTATGCCACATATATCAAGTGGTACAAAATCCAAATCCACTTCATCAATCAACTTTTAAGCAATAAAAAATATGACCCTACATTGTTTGGTGACATTAAGATTTTCTTTATCACATACCCAACCAAGAGGATAAGGCTTTGGATGTGGTTTTGCTTCAAGACCCATATTCTTGACAAGTGATTCAGATATTAAGTTTACTTGGGAACCCAGATCGAATAATGTATCTATATTAGTGTGTTTAGATGAAACTCTTATCTGAAATAATTCATTCCTCTTTCATTCATCAACATGAGATTCATTATTGGAACTTTAACTAGCATGAATGGAATCTTTACCTTGTACTCCAACCGTTGTGATCTTTCCTTCATCTCCTGAATTAGAACCAAGATGTTGTTTCACCGTAGCAACGATTTTTGTCCTCCCCTTTCCACCAAATTGTTTCAATTTCTTTTTCGGATGCAGTTTCCAACATTGTTCTTCATCGTGACCAATTTTCTTGCAATGAGTGCAAGATGGATTTCCTCCTTCTCTTGTCACTGTTGCAGTCTTCTTGTCCTTCATTTTAAAATTCTTAAAAGTTTTATGTGGGATATTGGAAGGCTTCTTTGTGGGATCTTCTTGAACATGTTTCACCCTGTTCTCAAGGTGAGTGGCTTGCACACTAACTTTGTCAAGACTAGTGGGGTTAAACAAGATCAAAGTATGATGAAGATAATTGTGAAATGCGCAAATATACTTCATTAAAGTTCCATAAGAATCCAAAGGAATATTCAATGCAAGAGATTTCTTCCTAAATTCTTCTGTTAAACTTTGTACAATTTGACCCTTACTTTGCCTCAAAGTTTTCCACTCCATCATTGCTTTATGTAAATACCCTAATGGATACAATTTCTTCCTTATTGCTGATTTAAATTCCAACCATGAGGAAATAATATTACCACACTTACTTCTGTCTTTAATCTTTCTCTCCCACCATATGAGAGTGGTGCCTTCCAACCGAAGAGAAGCCAATTGCACTTTAAATTCTTCTTCATCAATATGTTGGACACGGCAATACACTTCAACCTGTCGGATCCAATTATCTAGCTTTTTAGGATTAACATCTCCATCAAACATAGGTAAAGAAAATTTTACATCAAGCTTTAATAATGGTTTCTTAAAAGAGGCTTTATGGCTAGAATGATGAGAATGATGAGAATGCTCAGAGGAAGAAGAAYTAGAACTCGAAGGTGAAGATGGAGGCTCARGAGGATCTCCTCCAGCCCCTTGKTTTATCAAAGTATCATCATCAGCATGTGCTTCCTTTTTCTTCCCTTTCTTCTTCATCCTCTTCTCGTAATCTCCATACATTCGTTCTTCCATTTCTGACATGCAATAAAAGACCATGTGRAAGTTTTTCTCWTGTTCATCACGYTTGTCCTCTTCTGCCATTTTMTTCCTTCARGATGCACAACCAAMTTCAAGATTGAAATTWTTAAGAGTTCCTTCACCCTRCTTATGCTTGGCCCTTGTAAGCATTCACACTCAACAATTCAAGACAAAGACAACTRGTCTGATAAAAACAWGATMTGGGATCTTTTCATYGTGAYTTATAAAGAATTGCATTAAATGAGMATAAATTAAAGTGCACCATTAAAGAAGGAAAAGATCAAAAAAKAAGATACATAAGCATCRGATMTAAACAMAAAAAMTTGATAATGGAKTTCGTCCYTGGTGGACTACGTCTCCARGTCCTGCTCTCAAATGGGTAGGCTCTTTCATTAACTCATCAAAAGAATTTGGAAAAATACATAAGTATACCTCATTCTGAAATCAAGCTTCATAAATAATGCTCAGATCARAAAATAGAYAGCACCACTCAATTCATGGCATCGAATTACCMAAAAATGATTGTCTCCATGCCTCGATCCGACTCTGGCACTCMCAGRCCCAAGAAGAAATTTGTCTCGATTTCTATGCCCTCTGYAACCTRCATTAATGAYTRTACTTACATAGAAATGTGTGCCCAAAAGGTCRTACGATATGTGTGCYTCCCCCTAGTGGCTAAGAGGATGTAGMATTTAATAATTGTTGAAGGAGTTTKTTACAATGTAGTGGTCRCGACCTRTTGGTTAGGGAAGATTTGTTAAGGYGCTAGTGTGGGAGGAGGTTTTGGGGTCAAACCCCGCGGCCTCCCCTTTTGGMTTTGTATTTGTTACATTGTWTATATATATAACATGATCATTCCTTTAGTTTAKCAGTGGCTCTAGAACCATATCCAATGATTTAAAACCRTGGCTAGGTTTGGCATGGTYTGCTAGATTTGGCGGACCYGCCAAACCATTGTTTTCCAAATGTTTGCTTACGGGTTGTCCTTGGGAATTTATTTCCTACCATGTGGYAGCCTCTGAYTGGGCCACRTGGAGACCTCTCACTGATCTGCATTTCCACCTTCCAAGTTATCACGCCACGTCATTCGTAYRGACTGCCAYGTGGCACGATCCAAAAATGCCAAAACCAGGTGACATGTGGCAGAATCTAGTGTTRCCATGTCATCATGCTAACATCATGCATGCCACATGTCACTTCCTTCCTCCTACCAYGTGTGATGTACAGATGATGAAGTCAGCAGTACGGATGCTGACTCATCCCCTGCTAACTGGGCTAGGTTGACCAAAATTTGACCAYAAATATCTTTCAATGCATAACTCTGTTTGACAAGCYGTTTGCRCCGTTAGAAATATTGGGACACACTCTTCGCAATCATGCAATTTTCACTGAGTTTTGGGAGATTTTATTTTTTTCCCTTTCTYTGTTTACTAAATCCATTCTGARCRTCYCAAGTTGCCTCTGTGAGTTACGAGTTGTTCTTAGCCTTCTATGGATCCTTTTTGGATCAGTTGGATGATTTCCTACTTGTTTAGGATGYAGGMTAAACAATTCCCACTCTTTTGTTTTATCAACCAACGTGGGATCATGTGGTTTATTGATYAGGAAGTAGAATACAAGAAAKTTCAAAAGGAGGACGATGTGGAATGAYYCRCTTCAACATTTTCCATYRACRCTTATTTATGAAGGATTAAATGGAAAAATTGTACTCATATATATAGGCACTTTAGAATCAAAATGTCGCTCAACAATCAGTTCATCYTGAAAACAAGTCACCACTCCTTGGCATGGATGCACATTGGTTGAAGATGGCAGTTTCCCCACATAATTTTAAATTGGTACATAATATTGATTATCCCCTGTCAAAGGGATAAGAGGAAGCTAAGGACATGGAAACACATGATACTACTATTCCTAGGCCCATKAACATTCTATAAATGGAAATTTCTCTRGAACATTCAACTAGGAATTTTGTAACCATACTCAAAATTATTTGGGAACAACGAATACTTAGGATACTATTTTTTTCTTTTTGTAGTTAAATTCAATGGAAAGTATATAACTCTTTTGAATAATAAAACCATGGTGGATTACTATMTTTTAACTTAGCTTTTCATGCCTTRGATACAAAATTTTGATTAATAYAAAACCTTTCCACAAACTGTTGAAAAAAAAGTGGRATGTAAGATAACCCACTAGTCCTCGTTATATTCTCTTACTTATTCTCCATTTATAGMACCTTCCTACACTAAAGTGATTTCACYATCATTGGAATGCTTCTCATTTCTATGTTAAATACTAGGTGCTTCAACAACAAGACCCCACTCACACCTTGTACCCCCRACCTATAGAATTATCTCRTTTACAASATACCTTACAAAATGTTCCTCTCATATTTTACTATGCCTCCCCTTAGACACTATCTTCCAAAACCACATCCATCTACCTTACCCCTCATCAACGTACCCAACACCACACCACTTCCTAAGATTATCACCTAGATACACCTCTTGACCTAGAGACAACTCCTAGACTTGTCAACTTTGTTCCTTCAACACTTACCTCAACAAACCCCATGTTCATGTTGTATCATATGCCCACTCCACAACCATCCTTGATTTCCAAATCCATATACATACCCCTTCATAGGCATACCTAGTGAGGCTGTAATGTTGTTGAGCTCTCCAATGTTCACATTGTACCCATGCTACACATCCTTTTAGCAATCTTACAAAAAACTATGACCTATGTAGAAAGGACGATTGCAACAACACAACCACATTATGAGAATTACAACATCTTGTAGATATTACTCCCACATGTGGGAAACCATGATAGTACATTAAACTTTTGAAAGAAGAAATGACCATTGTAATTGTCATAATGAGATAAAGTGATGTAATAGCCTCTTAAACACATTTCCAACCAAAGATAGAATTGAGTTAGACACTTCTAGTCACAATTATCTACATCCACGAGAAGTAGCAAATGAGACTCTAGAAGGCATTGTACAATATGCATCTTCTTCTATTGATCATATCATTGGAAAAACACACCTTTTGCAAGGATATGTATAGCAACATGGAAAACCAATCTTACATGGTCTTCACCTTCTTGACCAATATCTTATCACACTCATTCATAAAGGAGGATTTTTAAATTGTGAACAATAAAGTCAATATATTGTAACTATTGGGGTTTGTGGGGTGGGGGGGTGATGTAGGGTACAAAGGGGTTTTATAGGTATTGAGGGGTATCTCGTAAAAATCAGGTTTTTTATTATTGAAAAAATATATTGGAAGGGGGGCTTAACAAAAATATGTTGAGAGGTACTTATCAATATGTACTGAAATTAGGGATATTCTTTAATATCTCATGAATGCATACACTATGTGAGAAGTTCAATGAGTGGAGACCCCATGAGAATTCTATACCTCTCCTTGACAATTTGATATAGAAAATGAGAAATTATAGATGATAGAAGTTGTTTTTGTAATTTGGAAACATGAAGACATAGGATGCTAGTCAAATATTATGGCCTTGTAGTCTTGAATTACAAAATTGGAGCATTAGTTATGTGAAGGAGTGCTTCTCAAAAGGAAATGGCATAATACCATCTAACATATTAAAGATTTCAAGACATGTAATCATGAGATACTACATGTAGTGAGTGTCTACATATTTGATCATACTTTTAACCCCCCTCTATATATCAATAACTTTTGATGGGAATACTATGACTCTAACATTAATATGTGGCATCAACGTTACAAGAATAGTTTCTCGCAACTCTACACATAGTAGTGTTGCATTCATAGGCATATGAAAATCACTACCTATCTCACCATATTGTTTTTGGTAGCATTCCTAGGTTTAGTGATAGTGTATTTGATAGCAATTTTACATTGTATAACTTCATTCTTAAACTAGGTGGAAAGTGAGGGTTCTTTCCATAAAAAATGATAGAAACTTATGTAAGATACAAGGGTGCGCTTCCTAAGAAGCAAGTTTCATAACCAACACCCCTCCCATGAGGGCACCCTTTCAAGATATTAGAGCCTAGTTTCTTAGTTAGTTACATATTTATTGTTTCTTCCATCCTTCAAGTTGTGTGCATGCTTAATTTAAAAATTAACTCCAATTATAATATTTTAATATTTTGTAAAACTATAAAGGAAGGTCATTACTAAGTAATATAACAAGCATTTTATTTTGGGTTTTTCTTTTTCTTCTTGGTTTTTTATTTGTCTTGGGTTTAATCATTTTGTTAATAGTTTTTATGGGAAGAGACTTGTTGAGCCCCATCAATCTAGGACAAACCTTTTTTAACTGGAGTTGTTATTTAACATGGAAACTAGAGATGCTATTAATTATAAATACAAACACAAATAATATCTCTTTAGAGATATAATGAATTTAGGTGTGAATATTAATATTATAAAAACAAAATTTAAATAGAAATATTGTTACAATGCAAATACAAATATCTTAACAATAATCAAAGTTATATTTTTACATATCCATATTTCTATAATTATAATAATAATAATAATAATAATCTATTTTTAAGGTCACGACCAAGCCAACACACCAAATTGGTGTATGAGACCCCCTTGTTTGTGGGACAAGGGACCCCCCTCTGTCCAGCGATTTGACTGGTAAAGTCTACGAAGGTATACATACCCTACCCCCCTCTGAATTTGAACCTGTGACCTCTTAAGAGTAAACACATGTTCTTAACCATTAGGCCCACTCAGGCTGTATAAGTTCTACATAGTTCAACCACACTACTACCAACCTCAATCCATATTAAATGATAAATAAATTTACACCTTAAAAATATTATCCTTCTTGATTAGACAAAATGATTTTCTTTTTATAATGTTCTATTCTTAAATATAAAATCATAATTAACATATTTTGAATTTTAAGGATTTAATTTTATTCATATTAATTTATAAGAATGTTGTGAGAAAGGACATTTTTATTTATTTTTATATGCATTTTGTATCATTTTCATAATCTATGTAAAAAAAAACAATTTTAAAAATTAATAATAAATCATTCTATAAGTTATTATAAGAATATTAATTAAAACATTAAAGAAAATAACTTAAAAATTTTTATTGCAATAAAATAAATTTTTTATTAAAGAAAATAACTTAAAAGTTATTATTTACTTAAAGATCTTTAACATAATATGACTAGATTTTTGGGTACCTCCTCTTTCTATTAAAAGATATTATTTAATATAATATTTTTTAGATATAACTATACATTTCACCACTACCTTAAAGTGCCCCATAATTCTAAGTTAAATTCTCATTTTAAATTATTAAATAAAAAAATATCAATATATATATAAAAAAAAAATTTAAATATAGCATCATATTTTTATAATATTTTTTTCTTATTTAAAAATGGTTAGAAGACAATACACCTAGAGGGGCAAGGAGTGAATGTTTAACGGCCTCACAGGAAGGCCAGTCCGTGGGGTCTACTTCTCGCAGTAGGCATCTGTTCATACACTTGAAAGTCGTAACAACAGTTAGTACACAGGACATGTTTTATATATATATATGATTTGATATTCAAAGGATGGGTATATATGATATGAAAAACAAAATGAGGTATAGCTTGTATTTATAAGAGAATATATATATATAT
Organism: Picea engelmannii; assembly: GCA_009831015.1. Lineage (NCBI taxonomy): Eukaryota > Viridiplantae > Streptophyta > Pinopsida > Pinales > Pinaceae > Picea > Picea engelmannii. Next base: position 202,314 of record ML780995.1, on the reverse strand, counting down.
ATATATATATATATATATATATATATATGTTTATAGGATTTTATTTATTAAAAATGATCCGAATTAATGGACTTTTAATTTTTTGAGTTTTGAATGCATACGATCTCCTCTAATCCATCCACTCCACTTTTTACTAGCTGTGTGTTTTTAAATATAATGTTGTGTTTGTTCTTGGAGGTGTTAATGAAAGTTGTTTCTCAAAATCAATGGTACTAATGTAATGCAAATCAAAAGGTCTATCCTAAAAATAATTAATTCATAATTAAAATGATTAAAATAATCTAAAATTGTATTAGAGTTAGGGTTTGTATTACATGTGGAGAAATTTAATGGATGCTAAGTTAGATGATACAATTCTAAAACAATGTTCATTTACCACAATTATAGTTGTGCTATGTAGGGTCCTAATTTAACAAAGCTTAAAAAAAATTGTAAATTTAAATTTTAAGATTATTCAGGATAAGCAATAAGAAATTTCATTCAACATATAAGCAACATAAATTTAAATTTATGAACAACAATCTAATAAATTACATAACAACCCCATAATCCAGCAAATTCATAAATATAGATACTTCTGGCTGATGCTATTATCCCAATATTCGGTTGTCCTCCCTGCTGCTTTGCCCAAAACTCTGGCTGATGCTCTGACCAAACCCTGCCCAAAACCGACTAACCACCCAGCCAGCTAAGAGCAGCCTATCTGGCTCCCTAGCTCCGGGATTCCGTGAGGATTCCTGACCTTCGAGCCCAAAAATCCCAGCAACCTAGTGTCCCCTGCAACAATTCACCCAACCTCCAAAACCAAACTCCAAAACCAGAAAAAATATCCAACAGAAAAATATAGTCCTCTCCTCCCAATTTTTCATAATCCCCCTTCCCGAAGGCCTCTGTCCAGACATATCTCCCCCCATTCACCAACTCCCTACCCTCCTTTAATGCCACCCACCTTATCCCTCCATTTATTACCATATCCCTCCACTCAATGCTTCATCCCCCCCCTGCATACGTAAAGTCTTAATAAATAAATTAAAGTTATTAAGCCCTTTAATTCATTACCCAAACCTTTAATGAGTCAATTAATTAATTAATTAATCAATCAAAATATATAAACAATTAATAAATAATTAATTAATTAATTAATATTATTAATAAATAATCATTGTTTAACTAAAACATATTAGGACAATTAATTATCTAATTAATTATACTTGATAAACCTTAAGCAATCATTTAACTAGGGTTGTTACATACACCCACCCTTCAGGAAACTTCGTCCCGAAGTTAAAGTATTCTATGATACAAGGGAAAAGAAACATGGTATACACATTCATAACAAATAATCGTCATTATTAGTAAGTAAGCCAAGAAACTCATTCATACTAGTGTACATGTGCAAGAAATGCATGTGTAGCTAGTACATACAAGTCTCGTTCATGTACTAATATCAATAACTATCATCTCTATAGTAATTTCTTCATGCATCCAATCCAATCAACAAGACTATTCTTTTATAAAAGACAATAAACCAATCAAATGTTTGTGAAATCCTTTAATTACAATTATCTAGTTCAACAATTTTATTTAGACAACTGTGGTTTGGTTACATAATTATGAATATTCATATATACACATTTTCTTTTCAGAAGGGAAAAACAATAAATTCCACCATAAGACAAATCTCCATACTCTCTCAACTATTTCTACTCATCATTCCTTCCTAACTTACTTCCATCTTCATTCATATCCTTCCTCTGCTGGACTATCTTGGAGCATCAACTATATTGACGTAACTCCAAATAAAACCCATAAGCGGAAGTGTCACTATCTTGACCAAGCTTCCCCAGCAGGCAACTAACAGTCATCATCACACGTCTAGGGGAGCGTGAGCTAACACCAACCTCCCATGACTTCAGGTTTTGGAGGATATACGGTGGAAAATGCCTCCACCCCTCCTAATCATAACTACAGTCCACACCCTACAATGGAATATACAGTGGCACTGTGTTGTTGGGATTTTTGTCATCGTTTATTCGGTTTTGGGTAGTTTCATCTCCTGAAATCCTGCATTAGTCCACATATCATAGCAATGTATCTAAACCAATATAATTTCACATACAAGGATTCATACCATATTGTTTCTCGGCCAGAAGTCATGCCATCCACTTTCATCATTATTATCCCTTGGCTATTTCATAGCCCATAACCTGCAGATTAGTTTGTAACACAAACTCATACATTTCTATGCACTATCATCATGTAATTGCATACAATCATCATTTCAATTCGGTATCTGTGTACCAACAACTTAACATCAAAGTTTTCAAGTTAGAAATAGATCTCATAATATCCCATAATTCAATTTCGACACCCATTCATAAAATTATCATTTACAAAATAGATTGCATCATATCCAACATCATTCTAATAGCATTTAA
>ML780995.1:152005-185649 GCA_009831015.1 Picea engelmannii | reverse complement strand
GAAGAGAGAGATAAAGAGAGAGAGTGGAATTAAGAGAGAGAAAATGAGTGAGAGAGAGGGGAATTAAGAGAGAGAGAGAAAGAAAATGTGTGTGAGAGAGGGAGAGAGTAGTTGGAGAGAGAGGGGAAGATATATGGAGATAGGGAGAGAAAGAGAGAAAGAGAGAGAGAGAGGGGGGGGTAGAGAGATATTTCATGTTAACATGAATTTGCACACATTCTTGTTCCTAATAATGCACACATGTTTTAGGAACACATGCACATTCCTCAAGCATGTGCAGATTATTTTTGTTTCATTTTTTTTTTAGGAATGCTCATGCGTTCTTGAACACATGTTTCTCAATAATGGGTGCACATTATTGAGAATGCATATGTGTTCTTGGGAACATGCCTACATGTCTTGCTAATAGGAGGTTTGGTGTTTTTCCAACCTATCACATCAGGAATGTAATGTTCCCATCCAACCAGGTTGGGCCACACCACACAAAACTCTCCCAATTAGAGTTATGATACCACATTATAGCATGCCCAAACTCTTAGATGGGAAATTCCATACGAAAATTTTCCAAACTCTAATACGATTTAAGTAACTGATATACTTCTACAATTTCTCATATTAATGCAGATAACAACATCTATATACAAATACAACATATATAGAAAACCCATAAGAATAATTGAATAAATATTAACACAACACATAAATTAACACACAATAAACACTTATCTTTAGTAAAAATAACACCAACTATGTGTAGACCTTCCACATTCCTCCCAGCCTTAGACCACACCACTCATAAAATACCAGTAGTGGGACAACCCCGAGTTGGGGGTAAAATCCACATGGTTAAAGGATTTCTAACCAGGATAACATATATTTAACAACATACAAACTCAAACACAAGTGCCAACTCAAACTAATGACCTACAGTCCCTCATTCCCCACATGCATCTCCCACCCCCAAAAATGTGCCCCTTCTTTGCTTAACAGTCCTTTGGCTGTCCCACTTCCCTTCAGGGGATTCAAAAACAAGCCAGACATGAAGTCTCGAAGCCATGTAGCTACAATTTTTCACCTTGGTAAATCAATTCCCAACAATTCTCTCACCTGGAGAGAATTCTCATGGGCCTGAAAAACCGCTTCCTCGATGTCTTACAGTCCTAACAACCTACTTCTTCAATGTCCTGCGGGCTTGACAACCCACCTCTTTATTCCATCTCCAAATCTAGACAAGGTCCTGGTATAGGTATAGGTACAGGTACTAGTAGCATGAAGGTACAAATGACAGTAGCATGTAGGTAGTGAGGTGCGAATAATTATCCCCCGGTGTTTGAATGAGTTGAAGTCCCTAAAACTTATGTGCATGTTCTCAAATTGACACTTGTCATGTTGTAAATTATATGGGCCACACCTAGGTTCCCTCACATGGTGATATGTTTCTTCATAGGGACTTAGGATAAAATGTATTATCCCCTGCTTTATACTTTAACTTTAGGAATATTGATAAAATATTCCTTTTTGTCTTAAGCCCCTTAGCTTAGCCCCTTTTATAGACTCTTAGCCCCCTTTTCCCATTCTAGTGGGGTTTATTCCCCCATAATCTTTTACATGGTTGGTTTGCAGCAATGATGTGTTTTCATTTTAAAAAATGATTGTGATTACATTTACAAAAATAGGCTTGTTGGCCTTCCAACTTATGGATCACCAAACTAATAACCGCATAGGAAGTCTTGCCTCCAAGTACCCTGTCTCACCAGCCTATATGTACAATTACATTATATTTACAATGGGGTTCATACTAGGGGTATTGCATTCCCCTCCCCCTTATTTATGCACTATTCTAAGTGCATTATATACATATGTACAAACAAAACTTCACAAATATTCAAGAAGATGTGGGTATTCTTCCCGCATATCATCCTCATGTTCCCAGGTTGCATCCTCAAGACCATACCAAGTCCATTGGACCTTCACCAGTCCTATTTCTCAATTCTGGAGCATCTTGGATTCAGATCCAATATGCATACTTGTTGAACTTGGAAGCCTCCTTCTTGCTTCACCTAAATCACATTCCAATCAATGACATGATTAGCATCAGGGACATACTTTTTAAACAAATAAACATGGAATGCATTATGAATACACATTGATGCAGGTAAGGAAATCATGTATGCTACAAGACCAATCCTCTCCAGGATTTCAAATGGCCCAAAATAATGAGCTGTTAATTTTGAACAATTTCCCCAACTTCAAGGAACTTCTCTTAGCCTTTACTTTTAAAAACACATGGTCACCCACTTTGAACCATCTGTTAGTTCTCCCCTTATCAACATAACTTTTCTATATGTCCTAGGAAACATTTAAATTATGTTTTATTCTCACCATCTTCTCTTCCATTTCCCTAAGTAATTCTGGTCCAACCACTGCTCTATTTGTTGGGTTGTCCCAGCTCACTAGTGTGTTGAAATTTATACGATAAATTACCTCAAATGGGATCATATTTAGATATGTTTGATACCCATTGTTATAAGAAAATTCCACCAAATGTAAATAATCCTTCAATTTGGATGGTTTATCCATCACATACATTCTCAACATATCTTCAATCACTTGATTCACCCTCTTTGTTTTCCCATTTGACTCTGGATGATAGGTTGCGCTAAAGTTTAGATTGGTCCCAAATCCTTTAAATAATCCTTTCCATAAATTTGATGTAAATTTTGGATCTATTTTAGACACAATTGTCTTGGGTATACCATGTAGTCGAGCAATTTCTCTCATATAAATATCAACAATGTTGGTTGCGTTGTGAGTGAGATTTACTGGAACAAAGTGGGAAAATTTAGTAAGCTTGTCCATCACCACCATGATGGAATCATGCTTCTTGGTTCTTCTTGGAATCTTGGTGATGAAATCCATTGTTACAACTTCCCATTTCCACTTAGGAATGGGAAATGATTGTAGCATACTAGCTAGGTGTTTGTGCTAAGCCTTGACATTTTGACATTCCAAACACTTAGCAATAAAATCAACAACCTCTTTCTTCATATATGACCAATAATATTGGCTCTTGAAAGCTTCAATATTCTTTTGCTAACCTGGGTGTCCAACATAAGCAACATTATGCATTTATTTTAATAGAATATGTTTCAATTCCTAAGAATTTGGCACATAAATTCTGCCTCTATACAAAATAATTTCATCATCTTCTAACTCAAAGTTCTCCATTTTCTGCTACATAATACCTTATTGTAGTTTTCTCTTTATTTTCATGTATGATAGATATGATTTTACAACCTCTAAAATTATGTCTTTCAAATATGATCTATAGATGCTAATGGTTGTAGCATACATCTCATGCACTCTCCTACAAAGTGCATCAACCACTTTTTTCTCTTTACCCTTGATATTGTTTATATTAAAGTCATACTCACTAAGGAATTCTAACCATCGTCTTTGCCTGTCATTTAGAGTTGGTTGTCCAAATAAGTATTTCAGACCCCTACGGTCTTTCCTCAACTCAAATATTTTTCCCATGAGGTAGTGCCTCCACATCTTCAAGGCATGCACTATGGCTGCCAATTCCAAATCATGAGTAGCATAGTGGTTCTCATGTTCCTTTAATTTTGTTGATTCATAGTACACCACATGCCCGTTCTGACTAAGAAATCCACCAAGTCCTTATTTACATGCATCTATGCATACAATGAAGTCTTCATTTGGATCAACAATCCTCAATATTGGAGCACTAGTCAACAAATAATTCAAGTGTTGGAAACTTGTTTCACAATCTGATGTCCATCAAAATTCACACCGCTCTTTTCAAAGGAAGTTATTGGGTGTGACATATTTGAGAATCCTTCAATAAATATTCTGTAGTAACCTACAAGTCCTATGAATGATCTCACCTCAAATACATTCCTTGGTCTTGGCCACCCTTCAATGGATTTTATCTTCTCTAGGTCCACTACTATCCCTTTCTCTGAAATAATATGCCCCGAGTAATGTATCTGCCTCTGGTAGAATGAGAACTTTCTCAACTTTGCAAATAGTTGATGTTCTCTCAATACATGTAGCACCATGCTCAAGTGTTTCTCATGTTCTTCTTCATATTTTGAGTAAATAAGTATGTCATCCAAAAATACAATGACAAACTTGTCCAAGTATTCTCTGAAAATGCGATTCATTAAACACATGAAGACAATAGGTGCATTTGATAACCCAAATGGCACCACTGGGAACTCATAATGGCCATACCTTGTTCTCAAGGTAGTCTTGCTAATGTATTCTTCCTTAATTCTTAATGGTGATAACCTGAACTGAGATCAATCTTATATAATACCTTAACATCTTTCAGCTGATCAAAGAGATCATCTATCCTTGGAAAAATATATGTGTTCTTTAGAGTTACCTTGTTCAACTGCCTGAAGTCAATGCAAAATCTCAAGGTTCCATCCTTTTTCTTCACAAATAATACTAGGGCACCCCAAGGTGACGCATTTGGCCATATATACCCCTTCTTTAGAAGATCCTATAGCTACATCTGCAACTCCTTCAACTCTGGTGTACTCATCCTATAAGGAGTCTTGGATACTGGGGATGCTCCAGGCACCACATTTATGGAGAAATCAATATATCTCTTGGGTGGCAATCTCGATATTTGTGTAAAAACATCCTCAACTCTTTTATTATTGCATAATATTCAATACTTGGTACTTTACCCTTAGGTGACTCCTCCATATGTGATGCAAATACTTCACATCATTTCCTAAAGTTTTTCTTCAGCTGCAAGGCTGAAATTTCTCTAATGGTTACTACTCTTGGAATACCCTGAACTATCCTTAGGTTCCATTATTCATCAAAGAGGGAAAAATCCTTATTATAATAGTCTAGAACAACATTATTTTGGTCCAACCAATCCATACCAATTAGGAAGTTGCATGAGCCCAACGTTATGGTATTAAAATGTGCCCTTGTGATTAATCCATTCATGTCTATTGGGCATGCCTTAACCATCTCATTAATATTCCTTTTAACTCATTTAGCTAGCTGCACCAACCAAGGTTTACCAAGATTGCTTCTTGGAAATTGAAATCTTTACACCATATTAGGAACTAGATAAATATGAATATCTCCTTAATCAATTAAAATACCAATGGGTTGGTTGTTAATCTTACCTTCCACTTCAATCACATGTGACTGAAACTTAGCTTGCTTGTTATCTAGAGCTACGTAGATCCTAGGTACATTTCTACTTATTTACTCCATTGTTTCAACTTACTGTACATTGTGAACAATCCTCACTTTTCCACCTCTGTGAGGGAAATATTTGAACACATGATCTCCCCCAAAACCCCAACATTGAATATGTGGCTTCCTTGGTCTTTTCCCCATTGTCTCAGTCATCTTGGGTTCCTCAGGAGCTGGTTGTCCTTGAGAATTATTTCATAAGAATGGTGGTTTTTCCCCCATCCTCCTCTATTCAATATTTCTCTTGTTGTTGTCTTCCCATTCCTTTTGGAAAGTTGGTCTTCCTATATGTTGATGATAAAGGAATTTATCTCTCCTTATGGTTTCCTCTAGTGTCTTTGGATGATCATACTATATCTTGTCACTGATAAATGATGGAATCCCACTCGGGTACCTCTAAATCTTAACGTATTCATCCTTGATGAAAGAAACACATTTTAGCAGTTCTAAAAACCTCCTTTCATACTAATCTATGGTCATAATACCAAATTTGAGTTCAATTAACTCCTTCATATTCTTGTCATAGTGTCATTTGGTTAAGTACTTCTTTTGAAAATACCTTTTGAACTCTCTCCAAGTAACCTTTTTCTCATCAATGTGTTGCACTTTCACATACTGATCCCACCACATTGATGTTTTTTCTTTGAGTTGACATATGAAAATTCTTCCTTCTTCTTATGAATAGTAATTATGTAACTGAAAATACTTTCTCATTCCTAGTATTCGGGTCTCAACATACTCATCCTTATTATGTTCACCATAAAATGTAGATGGATTGATTTTATTCATCTCTCCCTATAGCTCATCCAGTCCAAACTTCTTCTTATGCTTCCTGATAAGGGATGGACTTGAACTATAATTTGTTCTTCTAGTTGAATTCTTTTGGGAGTGATGGTGATGCCTACCAACACTTCTTGTTCTTCTCCTCTTACCATGAGACCATTGACTCTCTAATTTGTTTGTCTTAGTTTCCTTATCCATCTTCTTTTGTATTATGTCTAAGCTCTACATTAACTTGATGTTAAATCCTTCTTGTTTCTCCTTGGCTTTCATAATCTTCTCATTATCAACTTTATAACTTTAGACATCCTTTTGCAAACTTTTTATGGTCTCTACCAAGTTCATGCTCTCTTCCTTTCCATATTCTCCATGCTCATTGGATTTTTTTATTGCAGCATCCACGCCCATACCAAATATTATTCCTTCATCTTCATAATTGTAAGTTACTTGGGCATCATCCATGTCTTGAATTACTGATCTTTCTGTTGAATTATGCTTACGTCAAATTATGTTCTTGTTTCTGCAAAATGTGTATGCAATAAGACTTGTAAGGCTACAAGAATTTAACAAATCCATCATTTTATACAACATTTTGTTCTTCAAAATTTTATTAGAAATAATTTATTTCTTATTTCTTATGAATTCTTAATATCTTTTTTTTTATTCATTCTTGAGTGAATACATGGACTCCACTATCCACAAATCCTCATGACTAATTTGCATGTCCCCCTTCAAAATATTTGAGCAGAAATACTATTAATGGCATTACATGGAAGAGAATTTTGCTAGCTTGATCATTCTATCCTTGATGATCAACCACCATCTGATTATATTTGAATCAGATATTGACCATTAAAATATTTCACCACGGGTCTAAGGTCTTCATTTATTCCCTTCAAATTCTTTGGCCTCCAAAATACACTCTCATGTTTTTCCACCCTTAAGTTTCTCCCAAACTTAGAATCTTTTCTTAAGTTTATTGCGGCTTCATGAGTCCATTTCATTCATGTTATAACTTACTCCTCCTCCAAAAGGCACTAGGGTGTTCCACCGTATCAATTATACACCTATACTTATTCATTTTCTCTAAGATATCACCATCGACTCACAATCATTTCTTATGCTTCATCACCTCTGCAATATCCTTCATACCCGCTAAGTCTTGACACTTAGTCAAATTTCAAAATTTTACTGTGGGTTCGGGTGATCCCATATTTATTTTAAACTTAGAACTACATCCACCCCTCTGCACGACAAATCCTTAAGACTTAGCCTATGTTTCACTTCTTATTGTGGGTTCGCGTGTTCACAAGAATACCATGCCTCTAATAACTACATCCACCTGTTCGCCCGACAAATCCTTAGAACTTAGCCAATTTTCCACTTTTTACCATGGGTTCGCAGGTCCGCGGGGATACCATACCTCATAACATAACCTCAATTCTCTTTGCACTCCATGATAACTTAACACTTACACAAATTCCAAGATCTTACCGCATTTTTGTGGAATTGAAATTTGGCCTACCACATGGATCCACATCACCTGCCAATTTTCATCCCATCCAGTGTATACCTTTCACCATGGCATTATGCCTCTTTATTATACCACATCAGTTGACACATGGCATCCACGTCATGATGAAGTCATCATACGGGAAAAATACCTAAAATTTTCTGATTTTGCTTACTTCAAAAACCACCCATATTCAAAATTTATTTCTCGAATTGCCATCAAAATTTGGAGATTTTAATTCTGAGTTCATTTCTTGTATTACTCATGAATTCTCCAAGTATTTCCACTATAGAATTGCGGACTTTTGCCCATTTTTTATCATGATCATTCTACAATTACTTCTATAACTGACATTAGAGCTTGTAATTAAGCTCTATATAGCCAAATTGGGGTATGTACATACAAATTAGGCCCTGTACTCTTCAAATTCATCTCTTATGTAATGAATTTGTCTTGAATTACTCTGCAAAATTTGGGGCTTTTCCCAATTTTCCCTCCATTTTTTCATGGGCGCCATGGTCACTTTGTAAATTCAACTTTTGGCCATCTACATGCCCAAATATGCTCAATTAGAGACTAAATTTTCTTATACTTAATTTCCAAGATCAGTTATTCCAAATTATTTGCAAAATTTCTTTAAATTCACTGCCATAATTTTATTGAATAGTTTGCAGACATCTTCTGACATTCTATCAAAACAATTTCCTGTATGGTTTACATTTTCACTTCTATATTCTAATAAATGGCCCATGTCGGCTCACTGTTGAAAATGGGGCTCTGATACCACATTGTAATGTTCCTAGTGACCAAGGCTAGGCTTCACCAAACAAATTTCTCCCAATTACAGCTCTAATATGACATTGTAGCATCCCTAGACTCTTCCCTGGGCAATGCCACATGAAATTTTTTTGAACTCTAATACCATTTAAGTAACTCATATACTTATTCAATTTATCATATTAATGTAGATACCAACAACTATATACAGGTAGATTTGCAACTTCTAGGTGGTGAAGAGGTTGTTGGAGTGAGCATGAGGATGAGGGATAGGGTTTGAAGGACTGCATGCTTCTAACCCTTCTACAACAAGGTTTTCTCCTCGCAAAGAAACACCATAAAGTGTGCTTGACCCGACAGCATGGATCCATAGGGGGGGTGAAAACCCCCTCATATCGAAATGTATTAGCAACTAAGAAAGAATGAATCCAAGCTAGGCGGACGCCATTTGAACCACTACCTCACCTTGTTGAAAAATTACTACAAGACGAACAGAGCTCCAAAAAGTATATGGAGTTGGAATATGAACCGTCTCATCCAAATGCATATCCCAACTGGGAGCCAAAAAAATGCATCCCCTAGACAACTAAATCACCAAGATATCTGATTAGTTCTACTAGAGTTGGAGAACACACCCAGTTCATGAAGGACCATGCCCTGATTGAAAATATTTTAGGGTTATGGCCCTCTAAAAGACACCTCATGAAATAGATCAAAACATGTTGGAACCCAAAAGGGGACTATGAACTCCAACTCGGTTCGAAAGGCTTCTTCATGATCATTTTATACAATCTTGAAGACAAGGATCAACTCTTTTAAAATGGCCCATATTTATTCAATTCGATAGGGCTGTATCTCATATTTTGGACTGACCACTTCTTCCCATAAAAATAGGACTTCGCTTTCGATATGGTTTGGATTTGCCTCTACTCCCTACCCCATAAGTTCTTTCTTGAAGAAATCCTAATGGGTATTGGAAATACACTGGGATGATATATATAATCCTTAGAGGAAACCAAGCAGAGGAGATATACATCATATTCCTGAATCTGTGTGTATATGAACATTTCCAAGGATCTTCTAGGCTCAGTCACCATAGAATATCAAGATGAAGACTATATCCAAACTATATATCACGAACACATTCCCTTCTAATATCGTAAATGTCATGAGAATGAACATATCTTCTGGGATTTCCCACTCAACACCCCAACATGACCAATAGTGGAGGAAAAATCGAAAGATGGCTTCACAAAAGTAATGGGTCATAGGAAACAACCTCCAAAACAATCCAGTGAGGGAGTGGGAAAGAATATCCCCATCAACAACTCTTTTCACACCTTAATCAATCTATTGGATGCAGAGGAAGTGGAAAATCCCCATAAACCAGAATATCATCATAGATATAAAGGAAAATACAAGCAACCTCTAGATCCATTCTTAGAACAAATCATCACACAAAGTTCCCCAGCTCAGTTGGATCTAGGAAAAGACTCATATGAATGAGGTGACACTATAATGCATATGGATGAATGAGAAACAACCGACATAGATATGGAAAATCTGGAGGATACCTTCAATAAGAAAGAACTACAATCTATACCGGTTGAGCAAATCTAAAAAGTACATAAGGTATTCATAGATTCCATAGTAGGATCCACCTCTAGACTAGGAATAAGATTAGATCCGGATCCAAACCCCAGACAGATCCCTAAAGAAGGTAACATATGGGGACATAAATCAATGCAACAACTAGTTAAAGAGGTAGGTCACTTTATGATTAACTTGGGGAAACTCCAGTGTCTCACCGAGGGATTCTTCTCTCCCCCACCAAACTTCTCATGATGAAGATCATCACATGGAACATAAGAGGTCTAATTAGAAGATCCAAAAAGAGGATTATTCATCACAACATAATGGCATAGGATCCAGATATTATTTTACTACAAGAAACAAAATGTGTAGGAGAAGGTGCAGAAGAAGTGTTTAGGAGATGTTGCAGGCACTATAATTTCATCTACAATGACTCAAAAGGTGCAATAGGGGACTGGAAATTCTTTGGAACCCTACCTCAGTTATTGTTGATCAACCCCTCTCTATCACTGACACATTATCCACACACTATAGATCCATTGGGTCCAACAAGGAGGGTGTGCTTACAAATGCTTATGGTCCACAAAATAATTAGGAGAAAGGTCTATTCTTGAACAGTCTCTCCTATTTAGGGGGATTTATAGGACGAAAGAAGTAGATTCTTGGAGGAGATTTTAATATCATCCTCACTCTAGAATAACAAAGAGAAGGCTCGAGGAAGTTGGAACAAGACAGTGGTAAGTTTTGATACCTCATTGATCATCTCAAGTTGTTGATTGACATTGAATCTCAAGTTCCAATAAGTGCTTAGGATCCCAACAAATTTCCTATATACTTGATTGTTTTCTCATTTCTGAAACCTCGATGCTAGAGGGACCCTTGATTGAATCAAGTATCCTCAAAAAATTAGGTTTAAATCATTGGCCAATACAACTGTGGATTGATACAATAGTTATGCCAAAATTTAAACCATTCTGATTAGAAGAATTTTGGTTAACCCACCCTGACTTTCCTGATCTCTCTCGATCCTGGTGGGAAAATGCAGAAATATTGCATGGTTAAAAAATGTACAAATTCCAAAAAAGACTAAAAAACTTCAAGCATCAGCTTCATGACTAGAATAAGAATGTCTTCGAAAATATCTTCCAGGCACAGAGGGCTTTGGAGCAACGCTTGGAAGAAATTCAATATGAATCAATTTTGTGGGGCGACTTGGATGCTTTCAGAAAGGAGGAGGATTTTATTAAACAACAACTTGAGGAAAGACAAAAGAAAGAGGAAATCCTTTGGAAGAAGAAGTCCAGAGTGAAATGGCTCAAGGAAGGGGAAAGAAACACAAAATTATTCATTACTCCATGGTACACAGATGATACATTAATCACATCACAAATCTTGATATTGAAGAAACCAAATTCATCGCTCTCTGAATCAAACCCATCCTTCCTTTCATCATCTCCAAGGACCATTCAAGTTATGTTGAAGGGAGATAAATCATGGATAGCGTTATCTTGGTCAAAGAAGTGATCAACTCGCTTAAGTCCACTTGCACCCCAGGTGTGCTTGTCAATCTTGATCTCTCCAAATATTTTGATCGCCTTAGTTGGAATTATATGCACTCTCTTCTTTCAACTTTTGGGTTTAGCAGAGATTGGATCCTTTGGATAATGAACTCACCTCCTATGCTTTCTTATCTATCTTGGTTAATGGAGTTTTGTCCCAACCTTTTTCTCCCTACCACGGTATCCATCAAGGGGACCCTCTTTCCCCCTTTCTTTTTTTCATCACGAAAAAAGGTTTAGGATGTTATATAAATTTTATAACGAAAGTTTCCCTCCAGGGTATTCCTTTACATGGCATTCAACCTTATTCCTCTCATAGCCAATTTATGGATGATACCATGCTAATGAACACTCCTACCGCAAAGGAAAACAACAAGCTCAAATCCATCCTCTCGGACTTCAGTGAAGCCTCTGGCACAAATTTTAACTTGGAAAAATCCCAGCTCTTATTTTTCAATACTCCCCCTACAATTCAATGTCACATCTCTCATCTTATTGGAATTCCCAAGAGCTCCCTTCCATCCAACTACCTTAGAATTCCATTATCCGATTTAGCTACATGGAACATCTCTTGGGATACCCTAATCCTTTCCCTTTCCAATCACTCAAGAACTTGGACCTTCAGGTCCCTAATCTTGTTGCCAGATTGGTTCTCATCAAGTCTATTCTTCTAGTTATCCCTTCCTATCTCTTCTCAGGTCTGGCAGCCCCAAAAAATGTTATTAAAACAATAATAAATCTACAAAGAAATTTTCTCTGGCATGGTCATGGTCTAGGGAAACAATGGTCCCTTTTCAACTAGGAAAATGTTCACAAGCCAAATTCTATGGGGGGACTTGGCCTTAGGGGCCTTGGATGGCTGAAAAACATCATGGGAGAAAATATTTGGTGGCACTGGCTCAAATATCCAAATGAACTATGGTATAAACTATGGAAGAAAAAATATGCCCCACATATCCCGAAGGAACAACTTATTCAGATCAACGAACATATCCAAGGCTCTGATATTTGAAATGCACTCTGGCAGAATCAACCTCTCATACAGACTCATGCATTATAGGAAATACAAAATGGTCAAAATTATTTGTTTTGGATGGAATCATTGAAACAATTACCCCCACTGCAAGCATTGGATAGCTTGTGCCCCATCCAAAATCATTTACAATAGCTGGAGCACCTCAAAGTTGCTAACCTTTGGTTAAATGTGTCACACCAACCCCCCTAATAGAGCTGGAAAGTTCTCCCTCATGACCTCAATACTCCTGCAGATTGTGATTTACAAGAATAGTATACAATTGTAGCCCAAAGGAAAATTCGTATCAAGGAGGGAATGGATATTCTACGTTGGGGTCATACCCCCTCAGGTACATTCACAATCAAAGAGGCCTACTTCCTTCAAGATAAATTTAATAACCAACCAAAAGAGAATATTTGGCACATCATATGATGATATAAGTTATGGTCAAAAGTCTCTACTTTCCTATGGCTCATGGTACATAATCAAATGCTTACTTGGGACAACCTCATAAATGAGGATTCATTGGACCATTGATCTGTCACCTATGTCAGCAACAAGAAGAATCAATGGAGCACATATTCAACCAATGCTCCAGCTGTGGGGAGATATGGGATCAAGCCTCTCAGATTATGAGTAAAAATAATAGAGCAAGGGACAACATTATAAACACCATCAATAATTAGGAAACAAAGGCTTACAAAATCCCCATCTTAAAGAGGATTTGGCAGCTTCTATCGGGATTCATTGTATGGAAACTCTGGAAAGAATAGAATAGGTGTATCTTCTACTCCCAATATTCCACCCCTTCCATCATCTAGTCAAATATAATTGGGAACATACAGGAAATTGTATGTGACCAACCTTGGACCCAGGAAGGCCTCCCCAATGAACCCCAAGAATCCCTCATCCTTTCTTCATGGAAGTTGAACTTACACAATAACCCACTCAGTATGAACCCCCTTACCATATCCCTTTCCCATAGCCCCTCCACTTAGTAATTCCCCCCTCCTGGCTTCTTAAAACTGAACTTTGATGGTGCTTCAAAAGGAAATCATAGCCTTGTAGGACTTGGTGTAGTTCTCCGGGAAAACACATGAAAAAATCAAGTGCATCTTAGTTAGAAATTTAGGTCATGACTCCAATGACTTGACAGAGTTCTTGGGTCTCATAAGAGGGGTAAAATTAGCCTCTGATCTAAATATGACTCACTTAATTATTGAAGGGGACTCTAAAGTAATTATCTCGCTTGCCACTAAATTCATTAATGGGACTATTCCTGAGAAAGTCTCTCCAATTTGGCGTCTTCTTGGATCTATTAACACCTTGCAAAGTCTTCTACATCCATGTCTCACTCTTATCCCCTCTCATGTGCGATGAGAATAAAATAAGGTTGTTGATAAATTGACTAATGAAGGAGTCTCTTCTCAAGTACAGGACATCATAATCGATGCTCAACATCACCGTGCTTCACAACTGTTGTTTCAATGCTGGGATATTTCACTCAAATATTTCTCTCCCCTGGATGGGGTGACACTTGGAACACATGGAACACATGGCACACTTGGAAAACATGCACCTGGTATAGTTAACACCCATTGATGCCACCCTTCCTCCCCATCAACTCAGTATGTGTAGTATTCATTCAGGAAGGTTTGTAGTGCGCCTGCACATGAAGGAGGTTTTAATGGAGCACACACAACAAAGGACAAGATTTCACAAAGAAGGTACGCAGAAGCTAAGTGCCATCATTTCATTATTTAAGGATCCTTTCCCTATCACATCAACTACTTTTATGGAGGTAAGGTATGGCTATTGATATTTCATTATGGATTGGCATTCTATTTCCCACTCCTCTCCTGTTTTGTATCCCTTCTGGTGCTGGGCTATCATTCTTATCCTCGTCTCTCCAATGTTGCATGAATGGGGTAAGTTGAAGCACAAGCTGGCCTTTACAGTTTTGTGGCCTAAAATAGTCGACCTAGCCCCTCTTTAGCCCTTTATCCACCTCCAATCCCCTCCATAAGACTTGTTGGTCCTTCCTTGTCTAATCAAAATTGGGTTGACAAAGACAATTCCATTACTTATCTCGAGGAAGAGATTCATATGCTTCCCTCTCTAGCCCCTCCATACTCTCTCCTACACACTTCTTTGGGTGTTCAGGAACCCCTACACAATTTTGAAAAACAACCTCAAAGTGTCGATCCTATGATAGAAATGGTAGGTTGTTCGATTGAGGAAGAGATTCATCCAGCATGGCTTGAGGAAATAACTATGATGATAGCGCAATTTTTCAAAAAGCCTCAAAATGTTGTAGCATATTTGCCAGAGATGCCCAACACTCATAGGTTCTCGAAATATCATCTTCATCTCATCTTTGAAATGTGACGTGACATAGCCGACCAACTTCACCGCCAGGATATCCTCAGTCATTGTCTGGATGCCTTGTTTGATTCTCTCTCCAGCGATCCTGCCAAGAAACGGTGCCCGACCTGATGCCAACTGTTCATTTTCTTTCCTACATGACCAAAATCTCCCAACATTGATGGCATCTTGGGTTCAACTACTGTATATTTTTATTTTATGTTGTTATGTTTCTAGGTCCAGAGAGGCCAGAATTACAATTTTGTTTAGGACTAGTTTTGTTTGGCAATGTGAACAAAAACATAATTGTTTGTTTTGCATGACACATGTTCTGGTTTCCATATGTATGGAAGAACATGCAGAAAAATTCTCCACGTGTATTTCAATGAAGACTCTTAAAGGAAATATAATTTTTATTTACAAAAAAAAACAACTATATACAAATACAACATATAGAGAAAACCCATAAGAATAATTGAATAAATATTAACATAACACATAAATTAACACACATTAAACACTTATCTTTAGTAAAAAGAACACCAACTTCATGCATACTTTCCACGTTCCTTCCATCCGTAGACCACATCGCTCATAAACTCTCAACAGTGGGTCACCCCTGAGTTGGGGCTAAATTCCACCTAGTTAAAGGATTTCTAACCAGGATAAGGTCTCTTTAATAACAGATAAACTCATAAAAAAGTGTCAAATCAAACTAACAACCTACAGTCCCTCATTCCCCACATGCTTGTCCCACCCCAAGAAGTGTGCCCCTTCTCTTCTCAGTAGTCCTGTTAAATTTTTAATTAAAATAAAGTACCAAAGCAAGTGTTTCTCTTCCCTAGGCGCCTAAGGGGGAGAAAGTGCCTAATGTGGGTCTTAGTCAAATTAATTTGTGAGATGCAAATTAAAAGATAACTTTATGATTAAAGTGAGGGTGAGTGAAGAGACAAAAAATATCAGCCACCCATCTAATCTAATCTCAGTCGTTAGATTAGAAAACCCCTCACCTTCCCTCATGAGGTCGACTAAGGAAAGAGGGTGCACCCATTCTTGGGTAGTTGAAGCTTCTTGTTGAGAGAACAAGAGAGAGAAAGAGAAGAGACTCTTGGTGAGATGCCAAGAGAAGAGACTCTTGGTGAGATGCCAAGAGAAGGGACCTTTGGTGAGATGCCAAGGTCAGATCTTTGGTGAGATGCCAAGATCAAGAGACTCTTGGTGAGATGCCAAGAGAAGGGACCTTTGGTGAGGTGCCAAGGTCATAGCTTTGGTGAGATGCCAAGAGAAAGAGAAAGGTTGAGCAGAGAAAAGAGACAACATTTGTTGAAGGAGAGCACACATCCCAAGGCAAAGATAAGTGTAGATTTCAGGCAGCAGATAGCAAGGAAGAACAGGCCGTACCATATGGATTTGTGGAGGTCGTACAACGTTTAATGTGCACAAAAATTGAGGAGGATAGCAGCTGCAATTTATGAGAGTATTGGCATGCATTCCAAGGCTTCCATACAACATTTGTTGGCACAGAAATTGAGGTAACTGCTGTAATATATTTCTGAGTGTATTTCCATACAGTCCGTATAGTTTGGCACGAATCTTGGGGACCGTACAACACGGTTTACAAGGAGATGTTCATGCTAGGTTTTTCGTACAGTCTTAGTAGAGTTTTGGCACAAATTTTGAGACAGTTCGTACAACATTAATTGTTGGGGAAGCCGTACAGTTGTATGGATTTCTGGTTCTGAAATCGAGGAGAAAAGCTACAAGAATGTCCAGATAAGTTTGTGTAAATTTCTGAAGATGAATATGCTGTAAAAGAAATTTCTTAGAAGCTCATAAATAATAAAAAGCCCTCTCTCACTGGTTTTCCCCTTGTGGGTTTTTCCAGGGTTGAAGTTAGACCAAAAATCTTTGTGTCTATATTTTCTGAGTTTTGCATATGGCTGATATTTTATTTCTGCGTTGAAAACGATGTTCAGAATCCTCATGTTTCAGTTCTGAAGTTTATTTTCTGTTAAGTTTTTATATGTTGAAACACTGTTGTTTCATATGATGAAACACCACTGAGTATATGCTGAAACAATGCTGAGTATATGTTGAAACAATGTTGAGTACATGCTGAAACAGTGCTGAGACATATGCTGAAACAGTGCCAAGTATATGTTGAAACAGTGTTGAGTATATGCTGAAATAGTGCTGAGACATATGCTGAAACAGTGTTGAGTATATGCTGAAACAGTGCTGAGTATATGCTGAAAGAGTGCTGAGTATATGCTGAAACAGTGTTGAGACATATGTTGAAACAGTGTTGAAACAATGCTGAGTATATGCTGAAACAGTGCTGAGACATATGTTGAAACAGTGCTGAGACATATGCTGAAACAGTGCTGAAACTGGAGTTTCGGCATTTAACTTTGGCTGAAAAATCAGTGAGACTGAAACTGGGTGGGGTATGAAATTCTAACATGGTATCAGAGTTGAGTTGAATAGAGGCAAAAATTTCAGCAGACAGAAAGTTGGGACAACAGTCACTTCAAGAGGAAGTCACTTGGTGAGAGACCAAGGAGAGGATCTTTGGTGAGATGCCAAGATCAAGAGACTCTTGGTGAGATGCCAAGAGAAGGGACCTTTGGTGAGATGCCAAGGTTAGACCTTTGGTGAGATGCCAAGGTTGAGACAAACAACAGCTTCAACAGAAGTGGAAGAGATTTCCACCAAGTTTGACAAGGAATTTTCCTTGATTGTGTGTCTATCATCGAGGACCACTACTCCCGATACTTTGTATATTGACAGTGGTGCCTCTCACCATATGACAATAGTTCGTGAGAAATTGATGGATCTTACTCAGTGTGGAGATGCAGAGGTAGTTCTTGGAGATGACCGGGAGGTCAAGGTGGTTGGTTGTGGTACCGTATCATTTCGGAGGGAGTCTTTGCCTCCCATGATTTTGACGGAGCTTCTTTATGTTCCAGGCTTGAAGAAGAACTTAGTGTCAGTTTCTTCTATTGAGGAGAAGGGCTATGAGGTCTTGTTCCATGATGGGTAGGTGCTTCTTTTCCCCAGAGGGTCTAGAATCACTTTGGCCAAAGTGATTGGTACTAGGCATGAGAGGCTGTATAAGTTCTTGTTCCAACCAGTGCGAGCATTGATTCATTCTACCAGTAGCAGCAACGACCTATGTGAGATATGGCACAGGAGGATGGCACATTTGCACCATGGGGCTTTGCGAGTTCTGAGGGAGTTGGTGACGGGAGTTCCAGATTTCAGTTCAGAGCACCATGAGTTGTGCAAGGGATGTACCTTGGGAAAGTACACCAAGACTGCTTTTCCGAGTAGTGACAGTAGAGAAGCAGGGATACTTGATCTTATACATTTAGATGTATGTGGCCCGATGTCTTCAGCATCGTTGACTGGATCCCTATACTATGTTGTATTCATTGATGACTTCTCTCAGAAGTCCTGGATTTTCTTCATGAAGACCAAAGGATAGGTCTTCAGCCGGTTTCAAGAGTTCAAAGCTCTTGTGGAGAACCAGACAGGGAAGAAAATCAGAGTCCTGAGATGGGACAATGGGGGTGAGTATACCTCCAAGGAGTTTATGGATTTTTGTGCAGGAGAGGGCATTAGGAGGGAGTTGACTGTTCCTTACAACCCGTAGCAAAATGGGGTTGTTGAGAGGAAGAACAGGGCCATTGTTGGGGCTATGAGAGCCTTGTTACATGATCAGGGGCTGCCACTATTTCTATGGGCTGAGGCATGCTACACTATAGTTTATTTGCATAACAGGAGTCCTCACAGGGATGTGGGGAGCGTGACTCCTGAGGAGCCTTTCTCTGGGAAGAAGCCTGAGGTGCATGGGAGAGAGTCTCATGTGTGTAGACTAAAGAAATTATTTTTCAGGGACAAGCTTGGAGTGTTGAGTAACACTTTCCTCGGTATGAGGGAGTGTTAAATTTTTAATTAAAATAAAGTACCAAGGCAAGTGTCTCTCTTCCCTAGGTGCCTAAGGGGGAGAAAGTGCATAATGTGGGTCTTAGTCAAATTAATTTGTGAGATGCAAATTAAAAGATAACTTTATGATTAAAGTGAGGGTGAGTGAAGAGACACCAAATCTCAGCCACCCATCTAATCTAATCTCAGTCGTTAGATTAGAAAACCCCTCACCTTCCCTCATGAGGTCGACTAAGGCAAGAGGGCGCACCCATTTTTGGGTAGTTGAAGCTTCTTGCTGAGAGAACAAGAGAGAGCAAGAGAAGAGACTCTTGGTGAGATGCCAAGAGAAGAGACTCTTGGTGAGATGCCAAGAGAAGGGACCTTTGGTGAGATGCCAAGGTCATATCTTTGGTGAGATGCCAAGAGAAGGGACCTTTGGTGAGATGCCAAGGTCAGAGATTTGGTGAGATGCCAAGAGCAAGAGAGAGGTCGAACAGAGAAAAGAGACAACATTTGTTGAAGGAGAGCATGCATCCCAAGGCAAAGAGAAGTGTGGATTTCAGGCAGCAGATAGCAAGGAAGAACAGGTCGTACCATATGGATTTGTGGAGGTCATACAACATTTAATGTGCACAGAAATTGAGGAGGGTAGCAGCTACAATTTATGAGAGTATTGGCATGCATTCCAAGGCTGCCATACAACATTTGTTGGCACAAAAATTGAAGTAACTACTATAATATATTTCTGAGTGTATTTCCATACAGTCCGTATAGTTTGGAACAAATGTTGGGGACCGTACAACACGGTTTACAAGGAGTTGTTCATGCTGGGTTTTTCGTACAGTCTTAGGAGATTTTTGGCACAAATTTCGAGACAGTCCATACAACATTAATTGTTGGGGCAGCCATACAGTTGTATGGATTTCTGGTTCAGAAATCGAGGAGAAAAGCTACATGAATGTCCAGATAAGTTTGTGTAAATTTTTGAAGATGAATATGTTGTAAAAGAAATTTCTCAGAAGCTCATAAATAATAAAAATCCCTCTCTCACTGGTTTTCCTCTTGTGGGTTTTTCCAGGGTCGAAGTTAGACCGAAAATCTTTGTGTCTATATTTTCTGAATTTTGCATATTGCTGATATTTTATTTCTGCGTTGAAAACGATGTTCAGAATCCTCATGTTTCAGTTCTGAAGTTTATTTTCTGTTAAGTTTTTATATGCTGAAACACCGTTGTTTCATATGCTGAAACACCACTGAGTATATGCTGAAACAATGCTGAGTATATGCTGAAACAGTGCTGAGTACATGCTGAAACAGTGCTGAGACATATGTTGAAATAGTGCTGAGTATATGTTGAAACAGTGATGAGTATATGTTGAAACAATGCTGAGACATATGCTGAAACAGTGCTGAGTATATGATGAAACAATGTTGAGTATATGCTGAAACAGTGCTGAGACATATGCTAAAACAGTGTTGAAACAGTGTTGAGTATATGCTGAAATAGTGCTGAGACATATGCTGAAACAGTGTTGAAACAGTGCTGAGACATATGTTGAAACAATGCTGAGACATATGCTGAAACAGTGCTAAAACTGGAGTTTCGGCATTTAACTTTGGCTGAAAAATCAGTGAGACTGAAACTGGGTTGGGATCTGAAAATTTCTAACTAGTCCTTCGGCTTCCACACTTACCTTCTAAGGCTTCAACAATAGGTCGGACAAGAAGTCTCAGAGCCCTCTATTTGTAGTTTGGAACATTGGGAAATCAAGTCTTAGCAGTTTTCTCACTTGGAGAGAAATATCACGGGCTTGAAAACCTGATTTTTCAATGTCCTATGGGCCTAAAAACCCACTTATTCAATGTCCCATGGGCTTGGTAACCCACCTCTTCAATCCAGCTCCAAATCTAACTAAGTTCCTAGTACTAGCAGTATGAAGGTACAAATGGTAGTAGCATGGATTTAGTGAGGTGTGAATGATGATCCCACGATGGTTGAATGAGCTAAATTCCCCAAAACGTGAGTGCATGTTCCGAACTTGACACTTGTCATGTTGGAAACTACATGGGACACACATGGGTTCCCTCACATGGTGATACGTTTCTTCATGGGGACTTAGGATAAAATATATTATCCCCTACTTTAGACTTTAACTTTATTTATATTGATAAAATATTCCTTTTTGGCTTAAGCCCCCTTAGCTTAGCCCCTTTTCTAGACTCATAGGTCCCATTTCCCATTCTAGTGGAGTTTATCCCCCCGTACTCTTTTACATGGTTGTTTTTCAATAGTGATGTGTTTTCATTAAAAAAACTAAGTGTGACTACATTTACAAAAATAGGCTTGCTAGCCTTTCAACTTTTGGCTCACCATCCTAATAACCACACGGGAACTCTAGCCTCAAAGTACCCTGGCTCACCAACCTATATGTACAATTACATTATATTTGCAATGGGGTTCAGCCTAGAGGTATTATAAGGAACATGTACACATTCCTAGAAATGTGCACGCATTCCTGCGAGTGTGCATTCCTTCTCACCCCATTGCCACTTTATTTTCCACCAACTTCATGCACTCACCCATGATTTGAAGTCTATTATTTTTTGTTGGATAATGGGAAATATGGTTAAGAGAATTAGGTGCAAAATTGGGCCACCAGGAAGTGTGCCCCACTTCCTTGGCCATAAAGGATGAGAGGGTAGTCCTTAATTAGTATTGTAGTTAGTGTTGTAGTTAGTTTCAAATATTTCTATTGTAGACATTACTTTGCTTTAACACTTTCCGCTGCAAGCATTTAGTGTGATTTTAGTAATTAATGGTGTAAGAATTTAGTTAGTTGTTGCAAATTCTATTGTAATAATCTAATAATGAGAAGGAAAAATTCACCTTTCTTATAAAAGTCACTCCTCTCTCACTCAAAAAAATGTGATGGTTATTTTTCTATTCTAATTCTTCTTTTCCATTTTCATGTATATTATATTTTCTCTGATCCACGCTATCTAATTTTTTTTCTTCATTGCACATTTGTTTTTATGTTTGTTTTTCAGATCTGAATTGCATATCAATTGGTATCAGAGCTTGGATCCAAGTCATATTTTTTTCAGCCACATAATTCAGAATAGAGGCTATCCAACAATTTTTTTTCTCAAAGTTAGACGTACTTCTCAGTACTTCCAATGTGCCCTTCTTAGGGATTCTAGTATGTTTATTTTTCACCATTCTCCACATGCCCTATTAATGGTATCAAGTGCCTTCTTAAGGGCCTCAATAGTTCAATGATTATGACTAAAACATCTAGTGACATATTGAAATCTATGGTGAATGAAAATTATGCCTCCACATAGAGATCCATCTACATATGATTCTGCATCCATTGCCACAACTCCAATTCAGGATTTAACGACAAATATCCATGAGATACTCCATATACAATAACACATAGCTCCAACACCCATGCATCTCAATACATGCTTCAAATTACTGAAGTTTGTGGGCCAAGTGAATGGAAAGAATATTTACTCTTGGCTTCACCATCTTTCAACATACTTTTGTACATGTCCTGAGATGAAAAAAAACATGAAGCTTTAGATTGCGGATCTGCAACTCAAAGGAATTGCATAGACATGGTGGGACACTAAGTTGGAGAAATATTCCTGGGTCATGGACATTGACAACCCGATCGAGACACATACACCACACATTACGACATGGGATGGATTTTTCCAGGCACTCAGAGACCATTTCTATCCCCTAGGATATCGAAAAAATATCCTTTCCAAATGGTTGCATCTATGAAAACTCACCCATTAATCAGTACAGATCTACGTAGATGTCTTCTTCAAGTTGCGCATCCAACTACGCATTTTCGATTCGGAAGAGGTATTGATTGCCAAATTTAATTATGGTTTATTAACATATTTCCATCATGAAGTCGATTTTTTGAGTCTCCTTCCTTGGACAAGGCATTTATTTGGGCCTTGTCTATGGAGCATAAATTGTCTCCTCAAATACGTTATCCCCCAACCTGATATGGTCCTTATGCTACTAGTCCTTTGCATAGTGAGCATTCTCTGGTTTCCCCGACATCCCTATCCACACCCAAAAATGCTCCCTAGTGTACCTTTCATAAGACCAAATCACATGCATCTATAGATTGTCGAGCACTAAATAGAATTCAAGCCAACCATAATCTATTTGCAAAGGTTCTCTTAGCCATATTCCCCTAACCATCATGAAGTATTCTCTCTCGATAATCCTACTGAGGTGAACCCTTCTCTGATCCTGATGACTATTAATGAACTTGACATCTCTAATATAACCCTGTTTACACATAATTGTCAGATCAAGCATGAGTTGGATACCCTCATCCTAGACAATGGAAGCCAAAAGAACCTCGTGGCCAAGAGCTTGGTCACATGCATGAACCTCCCCACCACTCTACACTAGACCCCATACTATCTCGAATAGGTACAAAAGTGTTACAGGAAAATCCCCCTGCGGACAAGTGGATTTCCTCTTGGATATTATACCCCTAAGACCAAGACAAAAAGGTGCTAACATTGGTCACTGACATTCCTTCTAATGAGGCTAAACTAGTCAAGGAATAAGAAGAGAGGGATATAAATACCGTTAACAACGTTTTTCCTTGCTCGATCGAGGTTGATCTTGATCTCCAAGTTCTTAAGAAACTCTTGCAATCAAAGAAAAAACAATGAAAAAACATACTTCCTATTCCTATTATGATTAGCTCCGAAATAGATCTATCAAAAAGAACAAATTCATGAAACATACACGAATTTGAAGGAAATAGGCCAAGCACATATATGTATTAATGAAAACAAAGCAAAGTTATTACAACCATAGATGTAGATGAAACAACTTAACCAAGATATATTTGTCTAGAACCTTTGCTCAAATGATCGAGCAACATAATGCTTATGCTTCACTGATACCTTCCTTATGAGATCATAAGTTTGGTATCTCTTTATTTCTCCATGTACCTTTCACCATGAGAAGGCCTCCTTATATAATCTTGGAGAGGCCCAACCACCTTAGAGATTCTTGGGATAGGTTGAGGATATTTCTCCATCATTTGTGGATCCTCCCTAAGATCCAGCCTTGACCTCAGATTCGAATCCAACTAACTCCAGAGATGAGGGGGATTTTTCCCTGATTTTCCTCAACAATCAAATATTCCCTCAAACAGGCTAGTGCTCCCCCAAAAGGGTACACAGAGCATTGCAACGCTCCCCCAAAGGAGGTCAAGGAGCATTGGCGCTCCCTGACAATGGGTAGGGGAGCCCTGCCCAAAATTTCCTCAAAAAATCCTAGCGCTCCCCCAAAAGGGTGTATAGAGTTCTACAACATTCCCCCAAAGGAGGTTAGGGAGTGATAGCACTCCCTAATAGTGGGTAGGGGAGAGTTGCCTTCCAAAAATAATTTTTAAGTGGTTTCTTCCATGGAAAAAGTCTTATATTCTTCATCGGATGATTTCTCCCTCTTAAACCAGTCTTTGAAGGTGTCTTAAGTGTCCTTATGATGTTGTTAGAAACACGACATAGGTAAGATGGAAGTATGATGTTTGTGACACTTGCGACACTTGTGGACAATATGCGACACTGGTAATGACGACAATAGGTCATCATTGGAGTGAGTAATTTTGATGTGTAACAGATTTCCCCCCAAAGTACAAAGTTAGAAGACGAAAACTGATGACTGAAGTACTTTGTAGACTTTTTCAAGCAAGGGTATGGACTTGGAGAACCTAGTAGAAGTTGCACACAACCATCAAACAAATATCATGATATGTTTCAAACCCAAGATATTCATACCTATGCTTGGGTGATACAGACTTGCAAGGTATGGCCACCATAGAATACACTGTGGATCCATAATTGTATTAACAAAAAGGTATAGCCACAAAAGATACAACATGGATCTATACTTCCATGGTATGAATTGATCGTAGCCACGAAAAATACACAGTGGATCTATGAGACGACAAGACATATCCACTGACTAATACAAAGTGGATCTATGTGACAATATATGTGTCAATGTTCAAGAGAAACTCCGTCGCAACCTGGGTAAAGTACATACCAGAGTGATCACTCAACCCAGGGTCTTCTTACCAATATCGATGCGGTACGAATCTAACCATGTGAATAGATGTCTTGATGTCGAACATGGAAGAGGCCACTTGATTACCGGTCAATCAGGTAAACCGTTAACAAGTGTGAGGGAAATAACCATTGATGTCAATGATTCCCAAGGTACCCTAGTACATTCCAACGAATGTGAATAGATGAGCTGAAGTCGAACATTCATGGAATCACCCGATTAGGGGTCAATGATGTAAACACACTATCAGAAGTGAGGAGGCATGCCATTGAGGCATGCAAGTCCCAAGGTAATAACCGGTTTCTAAGTCTAGTTCTCAGATAATTTGTTGAAGTCGACAAGAACAGACTCGTCGAAGGAGGGCCTTGATGTATCCCCCATCAACGACACAAAATGGATACAAAAATGTAAATTGTTGGATCAAATGAACATAGACTAACACAGGTGTTGAAATAAGAAATTTGTGATGGTTGACTCTCGAGGCAGATACTTCCCTTCAACACTGAGGCACAACAACAGAAACATGACATGGACCAAAACATGATGATGCAGTGGATACTGTGACTTTCATCGGGTGACCCAAAGGAGTAATAAAACTCAAAGGATTGGTTCAGTGAAGAGATTCAGCGGATTTAAAATGCGTGCAAAGACAAAGTGTCGTGTTCAAGGGTGACCGTAAGAGTGACTTGTAATGTTTTCAAAAACTACTTGACTTGCTTCTTTCAATTTTTCCCCCATCCAGATAGACGAGTACCTCTTTTTTATTTAATGAGCTGGAGGTGGGTAACACATGATCAATATAAATCACCTTCGGTAAGTCCCTCTTCCTTTATTTAATGAACTTGAAGAAGTAAGGGTTCAGTCCCGTATGGGCCCTTCAATGTATGGTTGTTTAACGAGTCCAAAGAAGGTAAACTCAGTGGTTTTTCATATTTAGAGAGTCTGAAAAGAACTTAAAGACGAATCCAATGTTGTCCTTTTTCATAATGTTAGTCTTGCGAGGCCGAAAAATAGATAAATTATCACTCGAAAGACGCCCTTTCAAACCTTTTAACGAGTGGGAAAGGAAGCAAGATCACTCGACAATCTTTTCATGTTTAGATAATCTGAAAAGAGATTAAAGGAGACTCTAGGGGGTTCCTTTCTCATTTATCCATGAGAGTCCGAAAAAGAGCTTGAAAGGTTAATCGGTTACATTCTCATGTATTTGCGAGCACAAGAAAGAAAAAAGACTAAGCTCAGTATTGGTTTCATTTTTACACAAGCTTGAAACAAAATTAAATTATGCTTGTAAATTCCCAATGTAAATTCCAAAGGTTGGGATACCCAAGGATGGTTGGTACTCAACCCCCAGCTTTAAAAGCTAGTGTCTTAACTCCAGAATGAAAATCAAAGGCTGGAGACGATGTGTAACAAAAAGGAAGGCCCTCATCTCACTATCTCCCAGTGTTGTGCAATTACCTTTGCGATTTGCCCTTTCTAGGATACCCTAGTGTGTGATGTCTCTCCTTTTTATTGTGTTGATTTGCTACCTGTAATTCCATAGCAACATGCTCTAAACACTATCTATTATGCTAAATCTCATTAATACCACTTGCAGCATGAGAGAACACCTATGTGCTTACTTCTTTTGCTCCTAAATCCACCCAGCCTATTACTGACCATGCGGTCATTAATCAATTTAGTCTGAACCAATGTGTCTCTTTTTTCTTATATCTCCCCATTAACCTAGACAAGTAGAATAACCCTATACCTCCTGCCATGGATCCCCTTATCCAACAATTTTCATATGTCTTCACACAACCCACATAAATTCCCTCATCTCACTCTATTGATATCTCACTTGATCTAATTCATGGTTCTTATTTTCTTGACACCTTATCCTATCACATCACTCCTCGAGAGGCTACTGAGATGGAACACCCAATTGGTCAACTTTTTAACTTAGGCCATATTCCACCTTCATTGTCTCCATGTATGTCCCCTACATTTGTTATCCCAAACAAGGATGATTCATAATGGAACCTAGTGACCAACTACCATTCCCTTAATAAATCCAATGTTAAAACTCGCTACCTCCTACCTTGCATTGAGGAATTGCTAGACCACTTACAAGGGGATTATTCCTTTACACAAATGGATTTGATAGTTGGATACCATAAATTTCGCATGAATGCAACAAGTAATTTAGGTAAATGTGTGATTATTTATCTTGATGATATCTTGGTATTTAGTAATTCTTGGGAAAAACATCTTCAACATGTCTGCAACATCCTGGAGACACTACATGCACATAAACTTTAATTAAACAAATCCTATATGGGACACACATCAGTTCCACGTTTGGGACTCATACTTGACATAGAAGGGGATCAATCATATCATATCGGGTATAGGTTTTGGAGCAATGGTTATCGCACTCTAATTCCCATGAACTCGACATTGTTTTGTGAAAGGTTGGGCACAACTTCACTCAACTTCCTCCCTCATTATACTCTGCACAGGTTCTCCATTTACCGAATAGGAGTCATTCCTTTGAGATCAAGAAGGATGCATTACAGGTTATCAGTGGGGTGGTACTTAAACATGGAATTCGTTCGATGAAATTCCATTCAAAGACCCTTTCTCCTTTTGGCTCGACACATCGCCGACAGGAACATCAGTCAGCTTGGCATTTTATCCATATGTTGACTTTGCACTATATTCAGGAAGAAACTGCCTTATGAGCAACCCAAGACCATGTGAAATAGAGGAATGATAATAATCACACACTATTGTTCTTTCAGTTAGGAGACCGTGTATGGCTCTTGTTGCACAAGTACCAATTCAAACGCCAACATCATTTGTAGCGCAATTTTCCTCATTTGATGGAAGAAGCAGGGATGCTTCCAGATCTAAATAGGGATAAATTGGACCACCAAGAAGTGTGCACAACTTCCTTGTCCACTCGGGATGAGGGGGAAATCCTTAATTAGGATTGTAGTTAGTGTTGTAGTTAGTTTTAGATATTTCTATTCTAGACAGTAGTTTTCTTTAACACTTTTTGCTGCAAACATTTAATGCGCTTTTAATAATTATTGTTGTAAGCATTTTGTTATTTTTTGCAACTTCTATTGTAATAAGATAATAATGAGAAGGAAAAAGTCACCTTGCTTATAGAAGGAACTCCTCTCTCACTCAAAAAAATGTGACAGTTATTTTCCTATTTTAATTCTTCTTCTCCATTTTCATGTATATTCTATTTTATCTGTTCTGTGCTATCTAATTTATGTTATTCTTTACGCATTTAGTTTTCTATGTGTTTTTCATATCTGAATTGAAAATCAACAATCAAGGTAGTATTCATAGTGCTAAGTGTTCTATTTGTCTTTGTAATTCTTGTGATCTCAATTTGCGATTTAATAATTAACATTTTCCATTGGAAAAGTAAATTGGTGGCTATCCTATATACAAGGATAGTCATTCAATGTGGTTTTCCTTCACCTGCGAAATTATATTTCATCTTTCCTTTTGTTTGGTTCTCCTTACGTTTAAGGACATTTTTTGGTTTGTTCCAATGGGAATTAGTGGAGTTATTAGTATGATATTTGTTTTTTGTTTTTTTTTTCTCAGAAAGTTTGTTTGTTTCTAAAACAATTTGGACAACTGGAGCTTCAATTGCAGGCACTTTAAATATAGGATTTTCAAAATTTTCACAACAACTTGATACTTTTGTCTTCTTGGATGTTATATAGGAACTTTGCATATGTGGTTTTTCTTTCTGTGGTTTAAAATAGAAACCTGCATCAATCCATTCATGTAAATATCAATAAATTCAATTCCATTCTTGGACAATTCTGGTTTTTTTGTAGTAGAACTGTTATCTCGTTTTTTTTATCTCCCACACCTTATCCTAACATCTTAATTATTACCTCTCCTTACCTTAGTGTCTGAGTTTGGGAGATGCACAAACAAAAAACTAAAAAATGAAAAAATGGTTAGAAGACAATACAAATAGAGGGACATTGAGTGAATGTTTAACAATCACACCAGGAAGGCTAGTCAATGAGGTCTGCTTGTCGTAGTAGGCATATTTTCATTTAGTTGAAAGTCATGACAATAGTTGGTACACATGACATGTGTTATATATATATATATATATATATATATATATATATGGCAATAGATGTGTATCCATGATATGAAAATTATTGTATATGAAAAAATGAGGTATAGTGTGTACACATTAAAAAAATTAATTAATATGTCGATAGACTTAGCCCTATTGAAAATGGTGAAAATTAATGAGATTTTAATCATTTATGGGTTTTTAATGGACACGATCTCGTCTTCTCTGAATATTCTTCATAGTCAAAATTAATAAAAGGCTATGATTTCAAGCATTAACTTCCTTGCATGACAAAAAATGTGTGTTTGTCATTAAAAATGGTGATTAAGGTGATTAGCATAACAATGTTACTCCATTCAAATTTTTTTACTGGAGAGGCATTGGCTACCATCAACTCCACTTGCTTTATTGTGCATGGGTTATAACTGTCACTATCATTTTACCTTTATGACTAAACATTTACTTTTTCCACTCTAGGGGTTTCTAAATGGTGCTAATGAAAGTTGCTTCTCAAAATCTCATGGTGTTAATCGAATGGAAGCGAAAAGGTGGATTTTGAAAATAATTAACTCATGATTAAAATAATCTAAAATTATATTAAACTTAAGATCATATTAAAATTAAGGTTTGTATCAAGTATGAACAAATTTAATAGATGTTAAATTAGAGGATCCAATAATGTGCTTGTGTATTTTCTAATATAAATGTAAATATTTTAACAATAGTTAAAATTGTATTTTTACATAAATCTTACACGTTGTAAGTTTTAAAAAGATAAGTAAAATTACAATTAATCTAAATTCACTTTGGATGATTAACAAAACTTTATAGTTTAAAAGGAATTGATATCTCTTATTACTTAATAGATTTGAGGTTAAAATATATTTATGTTCATACTAATACATGTATTAAACATATATTTATATAATGTCTTTTAGACATAATATTTGTTTAGTAATATGTTTTCTTTGATAAAAAAATTATAATTAATACATTTTTAAACATAATTTTAATTTTTAAAATATATTTTGAAAAGGGATAGTATTTTAATTACTTTTTACATGGCTTGTAAAAAAATTATAATCTTTAAGGAAAATCTATATTGGCCTATGCATGGATGTGAGACAAGAAACTAATAATAAGGTGGAGTAAGCTCTTTTATAGGGCATACTCATAGTCAAGGAAACAAAGATCAATGAATTAAAGGTCATTGGGGACTCTCTAATGGTCATTAAGTCAATGCTTGGTATAATATCTCCATGGGATAACAATCTTTGAGTCTGGATAACTCGGACTGAAAATGAGATAGGATTCTTTTTTGACATTTTTGTCCACCATGTGAAAAGAAGTTTGAACACAATTGTGCATTAGCCATCGGGTCATTCTTAAAAATGGGGATACGATAATAACTTCTTCCCCTAAGGGGAATATATGGTTGGAACAATTATCGACAACATTCAACCCCCACAGGAATATGCAGTGAACACATCAGTGATTCCATCAATATTGAAAAGGGAGATTGAAGGACACCATTTGGTATAAAATTCACCCCACATGATGAATATTATGACCTGAAGTTTGTTAGTTGTTGTTGGATATTGGGAAATATGGTTAAGAGAATTGGGTGCACAATCAAGGTAGTCTAAGTAGTGGTAAGTGCTCCCTTTGTCTTTGGAATTCTTGTGATCTCAATTTGCAATTTATTAATTAGCATTTTCCATTGGGAAAGTAAATCGGTGGCTAGCTATTGGATATTATGGGATGAATCGGTTTCTGCCTTAATTCTTCAAAAAAAAAACCTAGGAACCATCAACCCCTCTGGTAAACCATAATGCAGCACTACGCACAGAGTGCACAACACAATCTCACCCGAGATGGACTATGGGTGATTGCAGGACATAGTTGTCTGCATTCATGGAAGGGATTATGCTCATAGGGATCTTAGGCCTTTACTCCTACTTCTACTCCTATTTTAACATGCATCATATTATACCATTCATCTAAGTCTAACAATTAGTTCATTATGCATTATCAGTACTATATGCTAGTAACTCCTATTTTAACCATTCATAATTCATTCATAATTTCATAAACAACAAAAACCATTCATACACATCGAAACACATGATTTTAGCGTGGTTCACCCCCCTGACCTACATCCACAAAGATCTTTTACTTTATTCATTCTTCATCAAGATATTAGTGTGCGTGTTACATCATAGGTTATTAATGGTGAGGCTGACCAGTGTCACACCAAGCTCCACATCTTGCAACATGAACCTCAACAATACTTCATGATTCTCCAACATTGATACAAATCGAGCTCCACAACTCTTAGCCAAAAACTAGCACTGCAACTCAAGACTCAAAGTTCTCCAAAAATAGGTTATTCACACACGAGTTCTAATACACCCCTAACTACCTCATACATCATCTATTTATACAAAAAGGTGGGTAAAAACCCTCACATCATGACTCAAAACCCAATCTCTAAGTGGACTCAACTTGTCCACTTTCTAACTGCCTTTCGCATGGTTGGTCTTCGCTCTAACTATTCCTTGCTTTGACTCTACGTTGATCTTCCTTAATTCTTGGCATGCTTCTTTCCCTTCTTTCCTGGCACATGCTTCTCCCTTGGTCCCTTCTGCCTCGTTTACTGCGCTGAACCCCAAAATTTCCTGCTCCAACACTAGACTAGAGACTAAGGATAGTCATTCAGTGTGGTTTTCCTTCACTTGTGCAATTATGTTTCATCTTTCCTTTTTTTTTGGATCTACTTATACTTAAGGTCATTTTTGGGTTCACTGCAATGGGAATTTTCAGAGTTATTAGTCTAATCCTTGCTTTTTTTATTTTAAAAAGTTGGTTTATTTCTAAAGCAATTTAGCTAACTGGAGTTTCAATTGCAGGGATATGGTATGAAAATTTGATTGGGGATTATGTGTGGTAGATATCCTCCTTGACTCAAGAATCTTGTGTTTTGGTTCCTACTCTATTTCACTTTACTTTTGGTTCTAATGCGTAGGTTTCTTTTCCTTGGTTTGGTAATCATTGGAGCTCACAACACAAGTTCTGGGTTTTATTTAGTATTTGAGATTCATAGAGACTGCATGGCATTCCATTCATGTAGAGGTTATGTTCTTGGATCAAACATTCTTGGTCTAGTTGATCTTGTAGAGAACACAAATATGGATAGTAGGGATATCCATGAACTCAATAGAATCCTAAGAAGGAACAAAGAGATTATTCATTCCAATAGAAGTATGTTTATCTACATGACAAAGAAGACAAAGTAATTTGAACATCATTGTATATCTCAACATGCCAACATTATGATTCTTTTGTTCCATGAGAAACATAGAATCCACATACTAGAAATTGAATGCAACATGTTGTGCAATTTTTCTATGAACCTTCAAAGGAAATCCTTGTCAGCGACATCCACTAACAAGGAATCATATATCTATGTTCAAGATAAAGATAAAGAGGATGAAATGGTTCACCAATCAACATCCACTAATAAAGAATCATATATCTATGTTCAAGCTAAAGGTAAAGAGGATGAAATGGTTCACCAATGAAAAGAGTAAAGAGGATGAAATGGTTCACCAATGAAAAAAGCATATAGCAATAGAATTGACCACCTTCAAATGTCAATGTCAACCAAGAGGAAGCCAACATAAATCAATCTTTTCCTTATGGTATATATTCTCTTATATTTTTTAAAATGATAAAAATATTAAGAGTTTTTATTAATCATCTAACAACAAGAACAGTTAACATATCTAATGTAAAACATATCTCATGTAATCTCTTGTGAAATCCTTCATGTACCAACGAATTGTTTATTTTGTCTTTTTGAAACACTTAACACATCCATGTACATGCTTATTTTATGTTTTTTAAGCACTTAACACATCCAGCAATTCTACAACCTAATACAATATTTATGTTAGGGTTTAAAAGAAAAAACAATTTTAAAAATTATTATTAAAACATTAAACATGAATATAAATCAGGATATAGGGTAAATGATGGAAGTGGATTCTTTAATATAGAGTCAATTATCTCTGACATAAAATTTATTTAAATATTTTAAATAATTTAAATAATTTCTAGTTTTAAATATTAGGAGGAATTTCTAAATATTTTGATGACTTTGAAAAGTGGTATATGGGATAATGACTAAAGGGACAAAAGGACATACTGGTCAGTCCAGCTGTAAAATGACATGGCGATGTTTCGTATCAGTAAATCCTTGGTTATTTTTCATATAGGTAGATCCTCAGTCATGTCATCATGCAATTAAAAAAGCATCACGGAACTTGAAACTTTTGTCTTCTTGGATGAGATATAGGCCGCTTGTGTATATCCATTTCTCCTTTCCATAGTTAAATGGAAATAGCGTCCTTCGTTGAAAAGAGAAACCTGCACCAATCCGTCCATGTCAATATCGATAAATTCAATTACAGGTATGAAACAATGTCGTTTCCCAGGCGACGAAAGAGAGTTACATGCCAAAAAGCGAGGCTGAAAACTAAAGGACATCGTCACTCCTGCATCCCTTCCCTTCCCTCCCTCGTTCGGATCGTATGGACAAATTCTGGTTCGTTTGTGGTAGACCCGTACACTCT
>ML780995.1:126790-144372 GCA_009831015.1 Picea engelmannii | reverse complement strand
ATTGCCATCATCTGGTCACCACGCCAGGGCAGTGACCTTTGGTTGCATGGCCAAGGGAAAGGGGGTCTCATCACGAGCCAACCTTATCATTTCTGTGAAGATACCAGTGGGTAACACTGTCAGCTCTGGTCACCACGCCAAGGGAGTGTCCTCTGGTCAAACCTTGAAGTAAAAAATAAAGAAAAGTAATAAATGAAAAATAAAGGCAATAAAGGGCTTGGAAAAAATGCATCTATGACGGGTACAGCTCGCCTCCTACAAAGGCACCCAAAAACAACACCTGCCCTTGGTCTTACTGAGACTGGACATCCCTAGACCATATCACCTCATAAAACATGGCTTGAATGGTCCTCTGAGGAAAATTTCCTTCTCTTGTGGGTATTAACCCAATAGGTTATTCTCTTGGTCTTCTTCAGCTGTGTATAGTAGATCTGTGTAATGTCTTTGAGCTCTTAGATGATATGCTAGGGATTTCATGCATGTATTTGATAAATTTAATGATGAAATATGACTGACATTGCTATGATCCCGAGGACTGATGAGCCCATGGAGGGCGTAGTTTTTGATGTGCAGTACCATACCCGACGGACAGGTACCAGTGGACCGGTGCACATGGGGATATGATTAGTTTGGACCTCCATGGGGTTGAAGAGCCCATCAGATGGTTGTTTGGATGGAAGAGGCAAGAAAACGTTGTGATGAGCCATTGCACGAGAAAGAAGAACGATGTCCTTACCAAGGACACTTTGGCAGAGCCCGGCCTAGGGGGGATCACCCATTGCAGATGGGACGATTTCTTTTGATGGACAGAATGTCACCTGAGGCAGCTGGACATTTTCTGGAGCATGTGGCAGTGTGTTGGGATCATTTGGCACGTGTGGCAGCTTGCAGGATCCCTAGAGGGGCCAACGTTCTGCTTCCTGGCTACTGAGCTTGCCCAAAAAGGGCCAACGTCTTCCTCAGAGGGGCTTGTCGTCTCCTTTTGAGCTCATATTGTGACATTTTAAATGACCTATTTTCTAATTAAAGGTCATTAGGATGATATAAATAGAGGACGTTGCCTCTCATTTTCACATAACACAACTAACTCTCCTGTGAGATAATCATTTTTAGTCTTTGTCTTGGGATTTTTGCTCTTGGAAGTGAGGCGCAACTCTTGTGGAGGATCATTCTTGGCATTTTTATGGTGTTTTCTATCATTGGAAGGTTTACAACTGGGGTTTGATAAGATCTTCATTGATTTGTGAGTGTATTTCTCATGAAAAACTTCTTAAATGAATGGTTGTAGGTTAAATCTCTTGAATTTATTGTTACATTGTTATTATTTTGCTTAATCATTGAAACCCTAGGTAGCAAGCATACAAGTAGGTCCTTGCTATATGTCCCCATGATAGAAAACTTGTTTTAGCCATTGATTAAGGAGAATATAGCCTATTCGTTGCTACACTAATTCCCCCTTTTCCGAGTTAGCTTTTGAACATAAGTTGAAGAAAGAAGACGTCCCAGGCCTAATTGATTTTACACCTAGGGTTTTGACTTTTAGGGTTTGAAGGGCCTTGCTCTTGCAACACTTTTTCACCCTTAGATTTATGTTTTGAAGCTAGCCGTTTTGCCAAGGATTTTTAAGGAAAGAGGGAGGAGCATGAGGCCTTGCTTAAGCAACACCGGAATGAGCCTCCTCCCCTTAGGGTTTTGACTCTAGGGCCCTGCCATTGCAGCACCATAGAGCCTAACTCTCCCGTCCTTAGATTTAGATTCTCCCGAGACCTAGCCTTTCCTTCTGACTCCATAATACCCTAAGGCACTGATCTAACTCTCCAACGTTGAGCTTATTGTGTCAAAACAACTTCTTCAAACCTCTTAAATTTGAAACCCTAACTAACCCTAACGTCTCACTAACCCTAGATCAATGATGACATCATGCCTAGTTTGAACTCTTGGTTGATGGAAAACGTTGTGGCTTAGTCATCTAGCAATAGACATTGATGTGTTGATAATTCTCATTGGCCTATTTTCAAAACGTTGAGCTCTTTGTCTATAGAACTAACCCTAAAGGAGGCTGACATCACCTCTAGTAATCTTGACGCAACACTCTTGTCATATATGAGCATTTGATGATGTTTTATGATAATTCAAAGATTAATTATATACATTGAATGCTATAGCATTTCTAGTGTTTATTGAGAAGTAATATTATAAGCCATAGGCATGTTTGAAATCATTGACTTCGTCAATAATTACTGCTATTTATGCTCATGTATATTAAATGTTGATAGTCATTAATTTATGAAGTGCTAACCACCTTTTGCATGCATTAGTTTTATTGTTTCTTTGTCTCGCAAACAGGTACCCCTTCTGTGTTTTATCTTCATCTTGACTATCTTCTTGGCGGTACTCTGTGAAAGGGAAAACCTATCTTGATCCTTTAACCCTTTTCCTTTCAAAACCCCAGATTGCTAGGGACGTCTCCCTTGGGTTTAGCCACCCTAAATAGAAAGAGCCCCCCATCGAGGTGACAGTGGGTGGGGAAGCTCCTGTTATGCCAGTTTGATCCTTACCTTTCAAGCTACCTAACCTAGACTACAAACTGAGCGATAACAGGCCATATTCCACCTTCATTGTCTCCATATATGTCCCCTACCTTTGTTATCCCAAACAAAGATGATTCATAATGGAACCTAGTGACCAACTACCATTCCCTTAATAAATCCAATGTTAAAACCTGCTACCTCCTACCTTGCATTGAGGAATTGCTAGACCACTTACAAGGGGATTATTACTTTACACAAATGGATTTGATAGTTGGATACCATAAATTTCGCATGAATGCAACAAGTAATTTAGGTAAATATGTGATCATTTATCTTGATGATATCTTGGTATTTAGTAATTCTTGGGAAAAACATCTTCAACATGTCTGCAACATCCTGGAGACACTACATGCACATAAACTTTAATTAAACAAATCCTATATGGGACACACATCAATTCCACATTTGGGACTCATACTTGACATAGAAGGGGATCAATCATATCCATATCGGGTATAGGTTTTGGAGCAATGGCTATCGTACTCTAATTCCCATGAACTCGACATTGTTTTGTGAAAGGTTGGGCACCACTTCACTCAACTTCCTCCCTCATTATACTCTGCACAGGTTCTCCATTTACCGAATAGGAGTCATTCCTTTGAGATCAAGAAGGATGCATTACAGGTTATCAGTGGGGTGGTACTTAAACATGGAAGTCATTCGATGAAATTCCATTCAAATACCCTTTCTCCTTTTGGCTCGACACATCGCCAACAGGAACATCAGTCAGCTTGGTGTTTTATCCATATGTTGACTTTGCACTATATTCAGGAAGCAACTGCTTTATGAGAAACCCAAGACCATGTGAAATAAAGGAATGATAATAATCACACACTATTGTTCTTTTAGTTAGGAGACCGTGTATGGCTCTTTTTGCACAAGTACCAATTCAAACGCCAACATCATTTGTAGCGCAGTTTTCATCATTTGATGGAAGAAGCAGGGACGCTTCCAGATCTAAATAGGGATAAATTGGACCACCAAGAAGTGTGCACAACTTCCTTGTCCACTCGGGATGAGGGGAAATCCTTAATTAGGATTGTAGTTAGTGTTGTAGTTAGTTTTAGATATTTCTATTCTAGACAGTAGTTTGCTTTAACACTTTTTGCTGCAAACATTTAATGCGCTTTTAATAATTATTGTTGTAAGCATTTTGTTATTTTTTGCAACTTCTATTGTAATAAGATAATAATGAGAAGGAAAAAGTCACCTTTCTTATAGAAGGAACTCCTCTCTCACTCAAAAAAATGTGGCAGTTATTTTCCTATTTTAATTCTTCTTCTCCATTTTCATGTATATTCTATTTTATCTGTTCTGTGCTATCTAATTTATGTTATTCTTTACGTATTTAGTTTTCTATGTGTTTTTCATATCTGAATTGAAAATCAACAATCAAGGTAGTCTTCGTAGTGCTAAGTGTTCTATTTGTCTTTGTAATTCTTGTGATCTCAATTTGCGATTTAATAATTAACATTTTCCATTGGAAAAGTAAATTGGTGGCTATCATATATATAAGGATAGTCATTCAATGTGGTTTTCCTTCACCTGCGAAATTATATTTCATATTTCCTTTTGTTTGGTTCTCCTTACATTTAAGGACATTTTTTGGTTTGTTCCAATGGGAATTAGTGGAGTTATTAGTATGATCTTTGTTTTTTGTTTTTGTTTTTTCTCATAAAGTTTGTTTGTTTCTAAAACAATTTGGATAACTGGAGTTTCAATCGCAGGCACTTTAAATATAGGATTTTCAAATTTTTCACATCAACTTGATACTTTTGTCTTCTTGGATGTTATATAGGAACTTTGCATATGTGGTTTTTCTTTCTGTGGTTTAAAATAGAAACATGCATCAATCCATTCATGTAAATATCAATAAATTCAATTCCATTCTTGGACAATTCTGGTTTTTTTGTAGTAGAACTGTTATCTCGTTTGTTTTATCTCCCACACCTTATCCTGACATCTTAATTATTACCTCCCCTTACCTCAGTGTCTGAGTTTGGGAGATGCACAAACAAAAAACTAAAAAATGAAAAAATGGTTAGAAGACAATACAAATAGAGGGACATTGAGTGAATGTTTAACAACCACACTAGGAAGGCTAGTCAATGGGGTCTGCTTGTCATAGTAGGCATCTTTTCATTTAGTTGAAAGTCCTGACAACAGTTGGTACACATGACATGTGTTATATATATATATATATATATATATATATATATATATATATATATATATATATATGGCATTAGATGTGTATCCATGATATGAAAATATATATATATATATGGCATTAGATGTGTATCCATGATATGAAAATTATTGTATATGAAAAAATGAGGTATAGTGTGTACACATTAAAAAAAATTAATTAATATGTCGATAGACTTAGCCCTATTGAAAATGGTGAAAATTAATGAGATTTTAATCATTTATGGGTTTTTAATGGACACGATCTCATCTTCTCTGCATATTCTTCATAGTCAAAATTAATAAAAGGCTATGATTTCAAGCATTGACTTCCTTGCATGACAAAAAATGTGTGTTTGTCATTAAAAATGGTGATTAAGCTGATTAGCATAACAATGTTACTCCATTCATTCAGATTTTTTTATTGGAGAGCCATTGGCTACCATCAACTCCACTTGTTTGATTGTGCATGGGTTATATTTGTCACTATCATTTTACCTTTATGACTGAACATTTACTTTTTCCACTCTAGGGGTTTCTAAATGGTGCTAATGAAAGTTGCTTCTCAAAATCTCATGGTGTTAATCGAATGGAAGCGAAAAGGTGGATTTTGAAAATAATTAACTCATGATTAAAATAATCTGAAATTATATTAAACTTAAGATTATATTAAAATTAAGGTTTGTATCAAGTATGAACAAATTTAATAGATGTTAAATTAGAGGATCCAATAATGTGCTTGTGTGTATTTTATAATATAAATGTAAATATTTTAACAATAGTTAAAATTGTATTTTTACATCAATCTTACAAGTTGTAAGTTTTAAAAAGATAAGTAAAATTACAATTAATCTAAATTCACTTTGAATGATTAACAAAACTTTATAGTTTAAAAGGAATTGATATCTCTTATTACTTAATAGATTTGAGGTTAAAATATATTTATGTTCATACTAATACATGTATTAAACATATATTTATATAATGTTTTTTAGACATAATATTTTTTTAAGTAATATGTTTTCTTTGATAAAAAAAATTATAATTAATACATTTTTAAACATACTTTTAATTTTTAAAATATATTTTGAAAAGGGATAATATTTTAATTACTTTTTACATGGCTTGTAAAAAAATTATAATCTTTAAGGAAAATCTATATTGGCCTATGCATGGATGTGAGACAAGAAACTAATAATAAGGTGGAGTAAGCTCTTTTATAGGGCATACTCATAGCCAAGGAAACAAAGATCAATGAATTAAAGGTCACTGGGGACTTTCTAATGGTCATTAAGTCAATGCTTGGTATAATCTCTCCATGGGATAACAATCTTTGAGTGTGGATAACTCGGATTGAAAATG
Source organism: Picea engelmannii (assembly GCA_009831015.1). NCBI lineage: Eukaryota > Viridiplantae > Streptophyta > Pinopsida > Pinales > Pinaceae > Picea > Picea engelmannii. The sequence continues at coordinate 138,232 of ML780995.1, read as the reverse complement.
AGATAGGCTTCTTTTTTGACATTTTCGTCCACCATGTGAAAAGAAGTTTGAACACAATTGTGCATTAGCCATCGGGTCATTCTTAAAAATGGGGATACGATAATAACTTCTTCCCCTAAGGGGAATATATGGTTGGAACAATTATCGACAACATTCAACCCCCACAGGAATATGCAGTGAACACATCAGTGATTCCATCAATATTGAAAAGGGAGATTGAAGGACACCATTTGGTATAAAATTCACCCCACATGATGAATATTATGACCTGAAGTTTGTTAGTTGTTGTTGGATATTGGGAAATATGGTTAAGAGAATTGGGTGCACAATCAAGGTAGTCTAAGTAGTGGTAAGTGCTCCCTTTGTCTTTGGAATTCTTGTGATCTCAATTTGCAATTTATTAATTAGCATTTTCCATTGGGAAAGTAAATCGGTGGCTAGCTATTGGATATTATGGGATGAATCGGTTTCTGCCTTAATTCTTCAAAAAAAAAACCTAGGAACCATCAACCCCTCTGGTAAACCATAATGCAGCACTACGCACAGAGTGCACAACACAATCTCACCCGAGATGGACTATGGGTGATTGCAGGACATAGTTGTCTGCATTCATGGAAGGGATTATGCTCATAGGGATCTTAGGCCTTTACTCCTACTTCTACTCCTATTTTAACATGCATCATATTATACCATTCATCTAAGTCTAACAATTAGTTCATTATGCATTATCAGTACTATATGCTAGTAACTCCTATTTTAACCATTCATAATTCATTCATAATTTCATAAACAACAAAAACCATTCATACACATCGAAACACATGATTTTAGCGTGGTTCACCCCCCTGACCTACATCCACAAAGATCTTTTACTTTATTCATTCTTCATCAAGATATTAGTGTGCGTGTTACATCATAGGTTATTAATGGTGAGGCTGACCAGTGTCACACCAAGCTCCACATCTTGCAACATGAACCTCAACAATACTTCATGATTCTCCAACATTGATACAAATCGAGCTCCACAACTCTTAGCCAAAAACTAGCACTGCAACTCAAGACTCAAAGTTCTCCAAAAATAGGTTATTCACACACGAGTTCTAATACACCCCTAACTACCTCATACATCATCTATTTATACAAAAAGGTGGGTAAAAACCCTCACATCATGACTCAAAACCCAATCTCTAAGTGGACTCAACTTGTCCACTTTCTAACTGCCTTTCGCATGGTTGGTCTTCGCTCTAACTATTCCTTGCTTTGACTCTACGTTGATCTTCCTTAATTCTTGGCATGCTTCTTTCCCTTCTTTCCTGGCACATGCTTCTCCCTTGGTCCCTTCTGCCTCGTTTACTGCGCTGAACCCCAAAATTTCCTGCTCCAACACTAGACTAGAGACTAAGGATAGTCATTCAGTGTGGTTTTCCTTCACTTGTGCAATTATGTTTCATCTTTCCTTTTTTTTTGGATCTACTTATACTTAAGGTCATTTTTGGGTTCACTGCAATGGGAATTTTCAGAGTTATTAGTCTAATCCTTGCTTTTTTTATTTTAAAAAGTTGGTTTATTTCTAAAGCAATTTAGCTAACTGGAGTTTCAATTGCAGGGATATGGTATGAAAATTTGATTGGGGATTATGTGTGGTAGATATCCTCCTTGACTCAAGAATCTTGTGTTTTGGTTCCTACTCTATTTCACTTTACTTTTGGTTCTAATGCGTAGGTTTCTTTTCCTTGGTTTGGTAATCATTGGAGCTCACAACACAAGTTCTGGGTTTTATTTAGTATTTGAGATTCATAGAGACTGCATGGCATTCCATTCATGTAGAGGTTATGTTCTTGGATCAAACATTCTTGGTCTAGTTGATCTTGTAGAGAACACAAATATGGATAGTAGGGATATCCATGAACTCAATAGAATCCTAAGAAGGAACAAAGAGATTATTCATTCCAATAGAAGTATGTTTATCTACATGACAAAGAAGACAAAGTAATTTGAACATCATTGTATATCTCAACATGCCAACATTATGATTCTTTTGTTCCATGAGAAACATAGAATCCACATACTAGAAATTGAATGCAACATGTTGTGCAATTTTTCTATGAACCTTCAAAGGAAATCCTTGTCAGCGACATCCACTAACAAGGAATCATATATCTATGTTCAAGATAAAGATAAAGAGGATGAAATGGTTCACCAATCAACATCCACTAATAAAGAATCATATATCTATGTTCAAGCTAAAGGTAAAGAGGATGAAATGGTTCACCAATGAAAAGAGTAAAGAGGATGAAATGGTTCACCAATGAAAAAAGCATATAGCAATAGAATTGACCACCTTCAAATGTCAATGTCAACCAAGAGGAAGCCAACATAAATCAATCTTTTCCTTATGGTATATATTCTCTTATATTTTTTAAAATGATAAAAATATTAAGAGTTTTTATTAATCATCTAACAACAAGAACAGTTAACATATCTAATGTAAAACATATCTCATGTAATCTCTTGTGAAATCCTTCATGTACCAACGAATTGTTTATTTTGTCTTTTTGAAACACTTAACACATCCATGTACATGCTTATTTTATGTTTTTTAAGCACTTAACACATCCAGCAATTCTACAACCTAATACAATATTTATGTTAGGGTTTAAAAGAAAAAACAATTTTAAAAATTATTATTAAAACATTAAACATGAATATAAATCAGGATATAGGGTAAATGATGGAAGTGGATTCTTTAATATAGAGTCAATTATCTCTGACATAAAATTTATTTAAATATTTTAAATAATTTAAATAATTTCTAGTTTTAAATATTAGGAGGAATTTCTAAATATTTTGATGACTTTGAAAAGTGGTATATGGGATAATGACTAAAGGGACAAAAGGACATACTGGTCAGTCCAGCTGTAAAATGACATGGCGATGTTTCGTATCAGTAAATCCTTGGTTATTTTTCATATAGGTAGATCCTCAGTCATGTCATCATGCAATTAAAAAAGCATCACGGAACTTGAAACTTTTGTCTTCTTGGATGAGATATAGGCCGCTTGTGTATATCCATTTCTCCTTTCCATAGTTAAATGGAAATAGCGTCCTTCGTTGAAAAGAGAAACCTGCACCAATCCGTCCATGTCAATATCGATAAATTCAATTACAGGTATGAAACAATGTCGTTTCCCAGGCGACGAAAGAGAGTTACATGCCAAAAAGCGAGGCTGAAAACTAAAGGACATCGTCACTCCTGCATCCCTTCCCTTCCCTCCCTCGTTCGGATCGTATGGACAAATTCTGGTTCGTTTGTGGTAGACCCGTACACTCTCCCCCCCAATGCTGTAGATGTAAAAGAGAATATACTGTCCTCCGCACTTTTACAATGTAGACTGGCCTCAAACTAGGTCAAAATACGTCGACAAACTGACAATACGCGGCCTTTCAATCCGCTTCATCAAACCGACATCAGTTGCATTATTTTCCTTTATTCTCTTCACTTTTGTCTCCCATGAACATCTTGAAGGCCATATAAAACTTTCAGTGAACTTTCAATCCACATCATCAAACAGAGATCAGTTGCATTATTTTCCATTGTTCTTTTTTTTTTTTAATCCAATGAACATTTCCAAGGCAAAAGATGACATTCAACCATGACCAACGCGGCCTTGTCTACTCATAGTCCAAAAACAAACTCCAAATTTGAAGCTGCTTATAAATTCCATACATGGTTGTTTTTTCGGCCGGCCATTAAACATACACATAATTTAAAAAGGGGTTGGTTAGCTGTTCTATAAAATGGTTTTTTTGGTCGACTCATATAAATTTACATATATCATTTTTTTGTTGTTGTTCAGAATTCATTTTTGAATGCAGAAATGGATTCATCTTGCTGAAAAATTCCTAGAACACTAGGATTCTACAGAAATAAACACTTAAATCTACTAATCCAACAATTTCTCACCAAATTTTGAGTAAATATCCCCCAAAAAAATCTTCATTTCATAGAATCCTTAACCTACTACATTTCAAAACCCTAAATTACACAAATCCTTAACCTACTGCATTTCAAAACCCTAGATTGCACAAATCTTAAACTTTCTGCTTGTAAGTGATATCGAACCCTAGATTGCACAAATCTTAAACTTTCTGCTTGTAAGTGCGATCGTTTTAGATTATCAAAACCATATTATATTTTGACATCATTTCTGGATAACAAGACCATATTATATGTTTTCATTGGTAAAATAATATATTTATAACAATTATTTAACCTTGATAGAATAATATATTTATAACATTTACTTCTTCATGAGTCATGCATCTAAATTTTGACACAATTTTTCTTAAAAAAAAAATTCACAATTCAACTTATTTAACCATGATTTTCATTGGCCAATATTTTACAGCATAGAGTATTGAATTCAAATCATTTAACCATGATTTCCATGGGCCAATATTTTACAGCATGGAGTATTGAATTTAAAGATATTGGTTTCCCTCTTAGATAAGTTGGTTTTGGTGATCTTCGTAGTGGTTAGTGATGAGCGCTCATTGAAAGTGGAACATTCTAGATATGCACAGCGTAATAATCTTGGAGAATAGGTTTCGGTACCAATGTGGGTGATTACCTTAGAATGCTTGAACCAACCAAATAGACACCTCTTTATGTTACACTTTGCTAATGAACTACCCTTTCTCCCATCCCATTTCTTCGCAAGAGAATGTCACTATGAGAACATCACATTATAGAATGGAATTTTTGTACAATTGTTGTAAACAAATTCAATTTCAGTGTTAAATAGACAACTATCAAATTTTGCAATTCAATTGAAAACAATGATAAATATATCATAATAACAAACCATTAACTAGCACAAATAGCTACATAGTTGTGTAGCTTCTTTATCTAATTGATGGTCACACACTCTATCCTCTTTACATTCACATAACATATTCACAAGTTTGTAAAATCATAGTCATCCACTATACACAAACCAAATCAACAAATAGCCGCATAGTTGTGTAGCTTCTTTATCTAATTGATGGTCACATACTCTATCCTCTTTACATTCACAAAACATATTCACAAGTTTGTAAAATCATAGTCATCCACTATACACAAACCAAATCAATGGAAAGCCAAAAGCCCTTTATTCATTTGCAAATTATGCTTCTTGGATTTTGGCCCTACAACCACCCTAATTGTTCAAATTCCAAATATAATTCTTTAGATTCACTAGTTCACAAAAATTCACTACATTAAGTTTTTTTTGTTTTCTTTTGGTTTTTAATCACAAAATAAAACCAAAACTAAGCAATTGTAAGAAATTGTGCTACATCGCTACATTATTATGGATGCCCTTTCATTAGAATTTCTTGGTTGAAAAAATGTGAGTATCTTGCTCACAATGTCATTAATAAAGTAAAGACAAATGACTCCACTTGTTGGAAAAATACAAGCTTTTTCTCACAAAGTCATTGATAAAACAACTCTTGAATATCTTTGTCTTCTCTTTGTTTTCTTCTTCTTTCTCAACGAGTCATCCTTCCTTATTTTCTTCTTTGCATCCTTCTTCTTCCTCTTTGTAATCCACACCTACGAAATTAAAGCTATAAGAAAGTCCTTAGGTTTGTGCTCAACTTTTCCATCTTCTTTACTTGGTTTAATTTCACTATGATTTCCATCATATCTCTATAACTAGTTATGATTCATCGAACTTTGAAAAATGTCGAAAAATATTGCCTAGTGGGGCTTGTTGAAGATTAAGTAGCTTCGAAATATATCCTTACTATATTTGACCAAGACAAACCCTAAAGAATATTATTATATTATATTTGTTAATTAGGCCCTATTGTGCCTTTGTAAAAGTCATCCCTATTGTGCCTTGACATGTAAAACAAAAAATAAAAGGGTAAAGTAGCAGGTCGGCCCAGACCTAATTTTAGGTTGGCTAAGCCACTATTTATAAGAGAGGCCAACGTCTCATTTGCAATCTCACTCACACAACTCTACAGCTAATATGAGGAAGTTTACAAGTCTAAGAGGGGGATGCTACTGCAGCTAGGAGGCAACATTGTGGAAGTTCTTAGTTTATCTCTTGGGTGTCTCTTGGTTAAGTGGTGTGCTACTCTTCCCTAGTTAATGGTTAGAGGAGGATATTCTACTTTGTTAGTTCTCTCTATGGAGAGAGGCATTGTTTTTGGTTGGTGAATCTATATTGAGGAAATTTGTTGGGTTTTTCCCCTAGAGGGTTTTCCAAGGGTAAATCTTGTGGATGTTGTGAATGTTATTCTTTCAGTGATCATTTATATGTAGGTATTTTTCTAATGGTTTAAACGTAAAAGAACACTAATCTAATTAATTGCATAAGACGTAAAAATCAACATGGTATCAGAGCATGCCTCAAAGAAGGAATATTCATAGCACAAAAGAAAACGTTGAAGAATATAAGGGCATAGTAAGAATCTCCTAACCCTAGCACACCTTTTTCCTTGAATAATTTTCAGTTTTGGACAAATTTAAGAAATTAGGGTTTCTGCATAAACCGTAAGAGGTGATGTCATCCACCTTGTTGGAGGACATTTGGAAAATTAAGACCATATAGGAGATCTCCCTAGGAGGGTGCATCTATTCCATGGATCAGAATTCCAAAATTTGAATTTTGAAAAATTAAGGTTTCCTCATAAAACCCTAAGTACCAGTTGCAGTTGAAGTGTTCGTTCCTTCATGTCAATTATAGTGCCATTTGCAGCACCAGTTGCAGTACCAAAGCCAGTTGTTGTGCCAATTGTAGCACTAGTTGCAATACCAATGCTAGTTGTAGTGTCAGTTGCAGCACCAATTGCAATGAAAGTTTTTTGTTGTGAAGTGTTTGGACTAATTTTTTATTGTCTTAGTGCACCTTATCGTAGAAAATATCTAGCTAGCTTTATCCCAGAATCATTGCAGTAACTAGGAAGAAACCAGTATGGTCCTGTGACACTTTACAGGATATAGCATTGATGAATCATATCATGAGGAGCATATGGCTCCACCAGTTGTGAGGCAGGAAACCCCACCAAGTACTAGCTCAAAAGGAGCTAGAGTTCAAAGGGAGTTAGCTCTCACGATCCAATAAGGAGGATAAGCCTCCCTAGAACCATTCATAGAGATGTACAAAGCCTAATTTGTGTCCATAGGATTCTCCCAACAAGAGGGAGAATAATATGACGAGACATTTGCTCCAGTAATCAGAAGAAGTATATATAGAAAAAACTACGATCCATTAAAATAAGTCGACACAGTATGAGATTCAGAGGGAGTAGGTATGACAATCCCTGTATTTGAGATTGAGTTATATCTAGTGCCAGTTGGTGCAATATATAAATCGGGAAATGGAGACATGAATACAACAGAAGAATGAGTTACCTTGAGAGAAAGAGGATAATCTACCCTTGATGTCAGTTATTGGGCCACTCTCAATTCTAGATTAAGTTGTTGTCGTGATAGAGTAGAAGAGATACTCTCAGAGTTTTGTATCCATAGTGAGAATGGAGCAGTCATTCTCAACTTCATAGTAGCTATAGGTGCAGAGTCCCAGTCCCAGAGGAACAATTGTAGAGAGAGTAGAGGACATACTCTCAGGAAATGAGACAAATAGTGCTTTGAAAAAATAAAATAGAGATAGCACATGATTGTGCATATTGAGTTACAACTGAGCAAGTGTATCGGTTTGATATAATGAGATGTGAAAATTTTGGTTCGTTGATATATTTGACGAACACGAGGACATATATATGTTTTGCAGTGAACACATTGAGTCAGTACATGATTGAGCCTAGACATGTTCATCCGATTATGGAAAAACATGTGTTGAAGTACCTAAAGGGTACAATCGATTATGGACTCAGATATATCTCAGATTATGTGATAAGATTGCAATGATACACAAATTCATATTGGGCAAGCAGTGTCACAGACTATAAAACTACATCCAGATGTTTCTTTAGTATGGGATCAACTGCGATCTCATGGTTCAGCGAGAAGCATACCTATGTGGCACTCAGTTCTGTAGAGGCAGAGTATGTGGAAACATGGTCAACTTGTGGTGAAGTAGTGTGGCTGAGGAAGTTGATTGCAAAATTGTTTGATCTTGAGTTGGAGGAAACCTGTATCTTTTATGACAACCAGAGTTTCATAAAGTTGTCAGTGAACCAAGTGTTTCATGACAAGTCCAAGCATATAGATATCAAGTACCATAATATCCGAGAGATGATACAGAAGGGAGTAGTAAAGCTCGATTATGTTCCTACCGACAAGTAGGTAGCAGACATGATCTAATGAGAGTCAAGTTCGAACACTTCATAGACAAGCTTGGTGTGGTTTAGAAGGATTTTCCCTCATGAGAGGGAGTGATGTGTTCCCCAATAGCAAGAAGTGATGTGTTCCCCAGTAGTGGGAAGTGATGTGTTCCCTAGAAGAGGGAAGTGATGTGTTCCCTAGTAGCAGGAAATGATGAGATCCCTAGTAGAGGGAAGTGATGTGATCCACAAGGGGAAGTGACGAGATCTCGAGTAGACGAATCTACTCCAATACAGTTTGGTAAATCCAATGTAGGTTGGTACTCTACCCTAGTGTAGGTTGGTAACCCCAACGCAGGATGGTACACGACCCCGTTGTAGGTTGGTAACCCCAATGCAGGTCAGTACGCTACCCCAATGAAGGTTGGTAACCCCAACGCAGGCTGGTATTCTACCCTAGTGTAGGTTGGTAACCCCAACGCAGGCTGGTATTCTACCCCAACGTAGGTTGGTATCTCCAACACAGGATGGTACGCTACCCCAGAGCAGGTTGTTACTCCAATGTAGGCTAGTATGTTACTCCAGTATGACACGATGGTGAAAGTGTAGAACTTCTTATGATATATATATCTGTGATTGAAAAGAACACAATGACCAAGTGTGCAGAAGCAGTGATGATGACCATGACAAGAAGAATACCTTCCTTTCTAAGAGGCAGTGTTGAATATTGAGTAGCTTTGGAAGATATCCTTTTTGTATTTGACCAAGACAAACCCTAAATAATATTATTATATTATATTTTTTAATTAGGCCCTATTGTGCCTTTGTAAAAATCGGCCCTATTGTTCCTTGACATGTAAAATAGAAAATAAAAGAGAAGGTAACATGTCGTCCTAGATGTAATTTTGGGCTTGCCAAACCACTTTTTATAAGGGAGGCTAGTGCCTCATTTGCACACTCACTCACACAGCTCTGCAACTAACAAGAGGAAGTGCACAAGTCTTAGAGGGAGATTCTACTACATCTAGGAGGTGACGTTGTTGAATTTCTTGGTTTATCTATTGGGTATATATTGGTTAAGTGGTGCATTACTATTCCCTAGTCAATGGTTAGAGGAGGATCTTTTGCTTTATTAATTCTCTCTATAGAGAGAGGCATTGTTCTTGGTTGGCAAATGTGTATTGGGGACATTTGTTGGGTTTTTCCCCTAAAGGGTTTTCCGAGGGTAAATCTTGTGTATGATGTGAATGTTAATCGTTAAGTGATCCTTTATATGAAATTATTGTGCTAATGGTTTAAAAGTAAAAGAAAAATAATCTAATTAATTTCTTAAGACACAAAAATCAATAGGGCTCACTGTCTTAAATTGATTTTTCTCAATGGTGCTTCTTACATCCCCATCCTCCCTCTTTTGCACCATTACCACCATCTCAATAAACTCAACCAATACTTGATTATCAAGCATATTCTCGCTCTTCTTTCCTTTTACTACATCAACTACTCTATTGTATCTTTACTCTCTCGCATTAACTCTACCTATGCAATTGATGCATCTTTTCTCTAGTACACTCCACATTTTTTTTGGGTTACACATTTTGCTTCACTTGCAAAAATATCACCACACACAACATTATGGAAATCAAACATTCTAATCTACATCTCTTCCAATGTCACATGTGCTACACCAACATCTCCTTGCAACTCCATTATTGCAAGACCATTCTCTTCTAAAACACCATCTTCTATTGCAACATCACTCACTACTGCAACATTGTATTTTGAAAATTTGTTGTTTCTCTTGATTTTGTTGCAAAAACTCATCAAATATTGACAAATTCATGGGAGATTGAAAAAAAATGTAGAAAATCCAAGTTTTATTAAATTCTAGAGTCAATTCATAAAGAAAATGGAAAATTGATCACTAAATATTTTTTAAATTTCATTTAGTTTATCTAATGGGTTCTAGAAGGTTGTTTTAGTACTATTGCATATAGAATTTGTTCATTTGGGAGGTTTTTTATGGTATTCAATCATTTGATTCTCATGTACATGTACAAATTTCAAAATTCCAATACTATCTAGGTTTATTTCATTGCAACTTTAGATGCAAAATATCAGAAGTGGTAAGTACATTGAATGTTTTCTTGAGTTTTCAATTGTGTTGAGTGAATTTGGATGAGAGGCTTGCATTTATTTTCAAGTAACAGATTTAGCTTAAGATCAGAAAGGTCAAATATGTTATGTTTAGTAAAGTGTCCTTTATTTTTTAGTTGCATCTCTCTTTTGATTAGAAAGATTGTTAGGGTTGGTTTCCAAGGTGGGGCTGAGGTCAATTTCAAGTCAAGACTAGGTGGTAAGATAATCCATTATATTAAGTGTTTGTAAATTGTAATATAATTTTATTTTAATTTACACTAATTCTTTGTAAATGTTTATGTAGAATCTTCTTCTAAAAAGTTCATCATAATCACATGCAAAATTAGTAAAAGAAGTTAACAAGGCAGTATGTTTGAAATTCCCTTGAGAGCTTGCACCTTCCTTGTTTGCATGGTGTTACCAAGTTTTGGATACAAGTTTTTCTTTCCCTGCAATTTATGTTCAAATTTCCTTGCAATTTGTGCTAATGTTTGATAGGTTTCCTTTTCATTTCAGGTACTACCTTATTGAGTTCCTCCTTATCACTCCTATGTGGTCTCGTTACTTCCATTATGGTGTCATTACAATTAATATAGCTAAGGTGTGGATTGAAGCTTAGTAAGAAAAACCAAATTAGGCTACTTGGATCGATACCATGACAAACCTAGAGTATATACCAAGTATCGAATTATGCATGTTCCCATGTGATAAAGATATTTCAAGTTTATGTAAAGGACAAATAATCCTAGGAAGTTGTTGTGGCTAGGTGTATAAAGAGACAAACAAATTGTAATGGATAGAGTATACGATAACTTAGGAATCACTTAAAGTAGGTTATTTATTTATTAATAGTTTACAACCAAAATGGGGCCATGGAGAAAGTATTTGATAATTACTTGGATTGGATACTCAACTAGGTCTAGTTATTGCCACTGCTGGTGTAATAAATTTTATTTGTGTGAAATCAATTGATTCGGGAGGATCTCCACACATGGAATCATTACTTTTCACACCATGGAGAAG
>ML780995.1:50680-85763 GCA_009831015.1 Picea engelmannii | reverse complement strand
TGCTAAGCAACTTTGTCCTTCACTCCAAGAAGACCTCGCAATTGTGCAAGTTTGTGCTCTTTGAAGATTTTGTTGAAGATGTAGATGTCTGCACAAATCTGATGAAGTAGATGCACCATTGAGATGTCCACACATATCCACTTTCTCTTCTTGCAATGAAGAATATCCAAATAAAGTTTGGATGAAATTTTGAAAAATGTGCGGCCGTTTCGGAAAAAATGCTGAAAGTTTATTGATTTTGAAACAATCATAACTTCGGTTCCCGGACTCTATTGCTGACAATTTTTTTTTTTGAAATTGGATATTTTCCCGAGAGGAATTCAAATATTCAATTTGTTTCTACAAATTGTTATCATAAAATATTAGAATGGAGTCTGATTTGCACGACTCTCTTTTTGTCTTCTGAGATGCATGCATGGTGCATGCAAAAGTGTCTGCATGTGACTCTTGAGATGCATGCCATATATATTCCACATGAAATTCAGAAAACAAATCTGAAAGGGAGTAGACATCATCTTCAATTAATGGAATACAAATTTGTGTAGACACTTTTGTAGAAGACTCGTCATAATAAGAGACTTGATCTTCTGATGGCTTCTCTTCTGGCTCTATCTTTCCAATCCCCTGCATGCAATGTTCACAATATTCTTTATTCCCAAATAAACCTCCAATCTGCTCCATAAATCATTTGGAGTGAATTCTTGTGAGTCATCATATACTTGATGGAGAATTTCAGGAGAAATAAAATAGAGGATACATCCTATGGCCATATCTTGTGTATTGAGAAAGTCATTTTTCTCATCGACGGAATCAGGCTCTTCTTCCATTTCCATAGTTATTTGGTACAAGCCTCTACATCTGAGCATAAGTAGAATTTTTGGCTTCCATTCCAAATAGTTATGAGGCATGAGAAGTATTTCTGTCGAATAATCCATCTTTTTGTTGTCTTCAATCTTTTGTACCTGCAAAAAAAATTTGGTGTAGCTTTTGCTTAGCAGTTCGTCGGCTCTGATACCATGTAAATGTGTTGAAACTATACATAATAGATCTATCTAAACAATAATACACACATTTGCAAAGAGAATTGGAGAAGGAAGAAGAAGGAGAGAAAGAATAGAAGAATTCTCAGTAACCGTATTCCACCCTCAAAGAGTGAATAATTTACAATATATTTAAGATAAATGAGTAACGAATGAGCCATAGTGGTGGTCTAGATTGATCTAGACACACACCAATAGTTACAAGAGTAAACTGCCACCTAGTCTAGTCTCTTAGGCAGTTACGGGAGTGAACTGCCATCTAGCTGAGTTAACTAGTCAACTAGTCTTCAGTTAATTGACTAAACAAAGAGTAGTGAGTTGGTTATGATCCCAATGTTGCATGGTGACAAAACCAATGAAACATATAAACTCAAATCAACTAGTCAAATTGAAGTGTCAACTGAAAGAGAATATTCTCCAGGTGGAATATTCTCCCCTAAAATATAGGAGACTGGATAATAACTAATTATGACTAATAAACAAGGAATAACCTTAGGAAAAATAAATCCTAGGTGTGTGTGAAGTAACTCCAAAACTAGATTATCATTCCTAGTGGTATTCAGTCCCTACATTAACTACTTCAATGTTGAGTTGTCGAAATTGTTGTTCATATGAATGAAAACATTGTTACTAATGTTTGATTCAAGGATGTGGTCACGATTAAGGTTGTCTTGTTTTCAATTGAACTATATGGGGAGCTTCAACCATTACAGAAACTCATTTTCTTGTATGACTTGAAGGATGCAGGGGAGTGCTTCAAAAAACAATGAACAATTACTATAGGAATTTCAACACTGTGTAACAACACATGTAAGATACATGTAGGTGTTTCAACAATTGTTTTAGCAGGTGTTTCAACACGCGTTTCAGCAAATAATAAATATATTTTACAACAAAAAAATTAAGTTAACCACTCCTGCATCATATACAAAGATCGATACTCTGTTCTACAAAAACCTTTTCAACAAGTGTTTCAGTAGAGAGTAAAATGGCTATTATAGAAAAAAAAGGTTATAGCATAAAAAGGAGAATTATAACAACAAACTAAAAACTCATATTACAGGAGAAAAATAATTTCACTTAATCATTACCTGCAATAGTAAATCGACTTAGTACTTCTGTACTAAAAACTCAATAACATTCTACAACAGAACATTGTACAACATAAGGATTTAAATGATGTTTTCAAACAGAAAACAGAGTATGCATTCTATAGAAAAATAGATACTCTATAATAAATATGAACATTATCATGATTTTACAAACTCGGATTCAGACAGGAACAGAGTATAAAATCTCTTGTTAACACTCTCAAATTTCTCTATCTATTTCTCTCTCTGTATATCTCCGCATCACAAAATCAAAATTACATAGATGTATATATACTGACACATTTAGTCGGTTAGTTTTCCCCTTCGTTGTACCTAAGTCGAATTTGGATTTTTGAGAACATTAATGGTTCATTTCCCCTTTGATATTTTATTAGTAAAGAATCAAATGGTGTGGCGGTGATACCTCTTCAATCATTACATGAATAAGTTGGTCAAGGCAGTGGCAATTAATTTATGGGCGGTGATAACTCTTCAAAATTCGACCAGCTGAGATAATTTGTCTTTTGGGTAGTGTAATGAGTAATCTTCTGACATTCTCCCCCTTAATCATTTCACCCAGAAACAAAACTTTGAAATATTACAGTTCACAAACCCCAATGTTCTTTTTGTGAATTTCAAGTAATTCCTTTACTAATGGCATTGTAAACATGCCTGCAAATTGATCTTCATATTTGCAAAATTCTACAGACATTCTATCATTGTTTATCAACCCTCGAATAAAATGATATTTTGTATCAAGTTTTCTTGTGGAAAACATGATTATGTAATAGAGAAATCGTTGATTTATTGTCACAGAAAATCTGAGTTGGTTCTTTCTATTCATGCAACAACTATGTCATAATCCTTCTCATCCACAGAGTCTGACATGCAGTTGTTGTTGTTGCAACATACTCTGCCTCAATAGATGATAAAGTCACAATGGGTTACTTCTTTCAATCCCATGCTACTACTCCCAATCCAAAGTTGAACACATATCCTCATGTGTTTTTCATGTCATCTACATTACCTGCAAAATCACTATCAATATATCCAATCAACTTAAAATTTGAATCCGATGTGTACAAAACACCATAATTAGTTGTTCCAAAAACATATCTTAGGATCCTTTTTCCATCTTACCAATGGGTGCTCTTCGGAGTCTCCATAAATCTATAAATCAAACTTACAACAAACATAATATCAAGCCTTGTTGTTGTCAAATACAAAAGACTTCCAACCAGTCTTTTATACAAAGTCGGATCAACACATGGCCCCTCATCATTCTTACTGAGTTTTGTGACAGTTGCAATTGGTCTTACAACTGGTTTACAGTTCACCATCCTAAACCTTTTCAATATATCCTTTGCATACTTATTTTGACAAATAAAAATCCCATCTTCAGGTTCATTTACTTCAATGCCTAGAAAATACTTTATCATTCCTAAACCATTCATTTCAAACTCAATTTTCATGGTTGTCTTAAACTTATATACTTAAATATTACCAGTGAAAATTAAATCATCAACATACAAGCATACAATCAAGAGTTTATCTTCTTGATTTACCTTTGTTTACAGAGTTGGATCACTTGGACTCATGTTGAATCATTCACCTTTCAAGTATTCATCAATTATGTTGTACCATACTCTGGGTGTTTTTTTCAATCCATACAACGCTTTATTTAACCTGTAGACCTTACCTTCTTGTCCATCAATCCCATATCCTGGAGGTTGTTTCACATAAACCTCTTCTTCTCAAAAACCATTTAAAAATGAAAAATTTACATCCATCTAGTATGTACACCATTTACTAAGAGAAGAAATGGATAACACCATTCTCACTATATCAAGTCTGGCTACAGGTGCAAAAGTTTCATTATAATCAATATTGATTTGTTGACTGAACCCATGAGCTACAAGCCTTTCCTTGTGCTTCTCAAATTCACCTTCATCATTTAACTTGGTCTTGTAAATCCATTTAACACCAATACAATTTTTATCTTCAGGTAAATATACATGTTCCCAAGTGTTATTCCTTTCTATGGCATCAATTTCTTCATTCATAGATTCTACCCAAACTTATTTCTTAGCAACATCATCAAAATTTACAGGATCATATGAAATTAATGAAAATTTTGAAACTTGATCCACTTCATCATTTTGCTCATACAATTCTCTTAAACTTCTAGTCTTCTAAGCTCTAATTTTGTTTCTTAATGAAGCTGAAGTAGGATTTGATTCATCACTTACCTCTAATCTCGTTTGTTGTCCACCATGACCTGATGGTTAACTATGCACTATTACAGTTCACAAACCCAAATTTTCTTTCTATGAATTTCAAATAATTCCTTTGCTAAGGGCTTTGTAAACATGTATGTGAATTGATCTTGAGATTTTCAAAACTCTACATAAATTTTATCATTGTTTATCAACTCTCGAATATTTTTTTTTTTGTATCAACATGCTTAGTTTTCTTGTGTAAAACATGATTACGTGATAGAGAAATTGATGAATTATTTTCGCATAAAATCCAAGTTGGTTCTTGTTGTTCATTAAATAACTGAGTCATAATCCTTCTCATTCATACAGTATGACATGCAGTTGTTGTTGTTGCAACATACTCTACCTCAATAGATGATAAAGTCACAATGGGTTGATTTTTTGAAGCCCATGCTGCTGCTCCTGATCCAAAGATGAACACATATCCTGATGTGTTTTTTATATCATCTACACTACCTGCAAAATCACTATCAATATATCCAATCAACTTATAATATGAATCTTATGTGTACAACACACCATAATTAGTTGTTCCAGTAACATATATTAGGATCCCTTTTCCATCTTTCTAGTGGGTTCTCTTCGGAGTCTCCATAAATATATAAATCAAAATTACAACAAACATAATATCAGGCCTTGTTTTCAAATATGTAATACTTCCAACCAGTATTTTATACAAAGCTGGATAAACACATGACCCCTCATCATTCTTACTAAGTTTTGTGCCAGTTCCAATTGGTGTTACAACTGAATTACAATTCACCATCCTAAACATTTTCAATATGTCCTTTGCATACTTATTTTGACAAATAAAAATACCATCTTTAGATTGATTTACTTCAATGCCTAGAAAATACTTCATCATTCCTAAATCAGTCATTTCAAACTCAATTTTCATGGTTTTATTAAAATCATCTAATGAAAGATTTTTGGTGAAAATACAATCATCAACATACAAGCATACAATCAAGAGTTTACCTTCCTGATTTACCTTTGTATACAGAGTTGGCTCACTTGGACCCATGTTGAATCCTTCACCTTTCAAGTATTCATCAATTCTAATGTACCATACTCTAGGTGCTTGTTTCAATCCATACAACGCTTTCTTTAACCTGTATTCCTTACCTTATTGTCCATCAATATCATATCGTGGAGGTTGTTTCACATAAACCTCTTCTTCCAGAAAACCATTTAAAAATGCATATTTTACATCCATCTGGTACATACACAATTTATTATGAGAAGCAATGGCTAACACCATTCTTATTGTATCAAGTTTGGATACATGTGAAATATTTTTATTATAATCAATATCGGGTTGTTGACTGAACCCCTAAGCTACAAGCCTTTATTTGTGCTTCTCAACTTCACCTTCAACATTTAACTTGGTCTTGTAAATCCATTTAACACCAATACAATTGTTATCTTCAGGTAAATCTACAAGTTCCCAAGTGTTATTCCTTTCTATGGCATCAATTTCTTCATTCATAGCTTCCACCCAGACTTATTTCTTAACAACATCATCAAAATAGGCACGATCATATGCAATTAATGAAAAATTTGAAACTTGATTTGTAACTTCATCATTTTTCTCATACAATTCTCTTAAAATTCTAGTCTTCGGACCTCTAATTATGTTTCTTAATTAAGCTAAAGTACAATTTGATTCATCACTTACCTCTGATCCTATTTGATGTCCACCATGACATTATGGTTCACCACGCTTATATGATCTGGGCATTCTTAGTTGTGATTGGATGACTCCTGGTGATTGTCTTACAGAAGTTCTTGTTGTAGGTGTATGTGACTGTGGAGTCAATTTTCCACCCTGTATGGCCTGCTCATATACATCATTATCTTCATGGGATACTTTAGCTCCCCCTCAAACAATTTTGTCAATGCTACCATCCTAAGAGTCACTCATTTTTGCTAGGGGGTCGATCCATTTGAATGGGGAACGACCATTACCTTGCCTATAGAGAGAAACTTGGAAAGAGGTTTTTCCATTTAGTAACCAAAGACTATGTTGTCAAAGAGGCAGGTTTTCAAGCCCATGAGAGCTATCTCCAGGTGAGAGATTTTTTGTCGAAGAGTGGGGTTATCAGGACCGTAAGAATTATCTCCAGGTGAGATTTTTTTTGTCGAAGAGGCGGGGTGTCGGCCACATGATCATTCTCTCCAGATGAGATATTTTCTATGAATTGTTCCCTGGTGCATTGGGAATTAGCTACAGGACTCTGAGACTTCCTGTGTGGACTATTGTTGAAGCCCTGGAAGGGAAGTGGGGAAGTCAAGGGACTGTTGAGCAAAGAATGGTCACACTTCCTGGGTTGGGACAAGAATGCGGGGAATGAGAGATTGTAGGATAGTTGCAATAGTTGGGCACCTTGGACTAAGCAATTTTGTTGATTATCAGACCTTATCTTGGCATTAGGAATATTTTTTCCTTGGTGGAGTTTAAGCCCCAGCTCATGGGTAACCTTTTGCTGAAACTTTATGAGCAAACGAGTCTATGGCTCAGAGGAATGTTTGATCTCTGCACGCAGTTGGTGACTCTTTATAAAACATAAGTTTCCTTTATGTACTTGTATAATTTACTGTGTGCTTATTTACCTATGTTTGATATTGATTTATTTCTTGTATGATGTTGCATATGATCAATTTTTGTTATTTTTTATAATGATGGTTGCACATATAAAGCATGATGTTGTTGTTCAATATTTTTTGTCCCAAATGCAGAGTATGGAAATTATTAAGAATTCATGTTAGTTAATTTTCTAATAATGGTCATGAGTTTCTAAGGTGGGGCTATAATTTTTGTGCCCGCGGGGAAATAATCCATGTGCGCAAGAGGCTGGGTTCATTGTGTGCATGGGAAAAAAATAGTCCACGCATAAGGAGAAAAAAATTTGCATGTGTCACTAGAATGGTTGTGTGTATAGTAGTAATCATGTGTTTAGAATGGTTACATGTGCAATAATACTTGTGTCCTCTGAATGATTATGCGCACAGTTGTATTATGTGTTAATTCCACTGTTATATCTAGTGTCTAAAGAGGAAAAATTGTGTGGTGCGATCTGACTTGGGATCGTTCGTGTTACCTCAAATGTTTCTTTGCAGATCATCATTATAATGTAGAATCTGCGCACTAGATTTTTAGAGTGGCATTGCTCAACAATAAGTTGGGGATATTACAAAGTGGTATCAGATCATTTTGTTAGTGTTGGTAACGTGGAATGTTATAGATTGTTATTAGAGCATTTTGTTACTGTTGGTAACGAGGAACGTTAAAAACGGCTCCTCAAAATTCCCCCTCGACCTCTTCTTTCCACTCGACCTTGCAAAAAGGAAGACCTCCACAAAGCCTTCAAAACTTCTCCAAGTCTCCAAGGCCCTCCAAAAAGACAAATCATCCCTACAAGGAAGCGCTACTAATATCCTCTCCAAGTCGTTATACCTCTATGTTGAAGTAGAACCAAAAGATCAAGCCTGGAAGTGAATATCCCATATATATTTTTTCTTTCTTTTCTAGGTAGGGTGGATATTGGACCACCAAAACCAAACCACAATGGAAGGGTTTTTCTGAAACCCCGATGAAAACCTTGGCTCATAAGAGCACTCCAATAAGAGATCAATCCAAAACACAATGACGAAAGTGGAGCACTACCCCTCCTTTTATTCTTCTGCAATTCCCCTTCTAGAACTTTCCCCTTTTGACCAAACCCACATGACCCTTATTCCCCTTTTAATTTTCACTTAAAGATTAAAAGTCACTTTTACTATGTTAAAGTAACTATTAATCTAAAAGTTACTTTATTACCTTTTTATTTAAATGTCACTTTAAGAATATAACATCTCTTAGTTAAGTACATCAAATAAACCTTGAGACTCCCCTTTTCATTTTTGACTATAGCTTATGTGATTCATAGAGAATACCGAGTCATCCTCCCCTCATGATATAGTGGAAGGGGACATTACACATTTCATTTCCAATGTTATCTAGGAACCATTTTTTCAATTTGAATTTGTGTCTCTCCACTTTTGTGCAACATTTAAATCAATAACTTGTTATTTTCATTTGACCACAAACTAATAACATGTTATCCCATAATATCTACCTATGGTTGCGTAAAATATTTACTGATAATAATGGCAGATTGGTCGAGAAGCTCGAACACATATTGTTTACCCAAAAAAATGCATTTACATGCAAGTATGTTGTCTACATACAAGAATAGATAAATAAAACAATATTGTTCATAAAAATGATTAATACAAATAAATGAAACAAGTTAATAAAATATGTAGAGTGGGGTTTGAAAGGCATGACCTCAGATTGACACCTTTATTCTCAACTCTCCATCATAACATAATAGAGCCTTGATCCAAAGGGAAAGGAAAGGCTGAAGAAACAAAGACGTTTCGATCAGAAAAGAGATTTGAAATATACACATAGATTAAATCAAAATCCTTGATTTTACAAAGATAAATGGGTAAATGCATGGGAAAGTAGATCAAATCTAAATTGGATCTTAAATTTCATATCGAAGGAAGGTTGGTTAATGAAAGAATGTGGAAGAGGAAGATTGGAGATAAATATGCATGCATACTTGGACTTGCGGTGCCGATTTGATGACTCATTTGAGCAACAACTTGACGACAATGAAAATGCCCTCAGACTAATTCATTCCTTTCCTCGGAGAACTACATCATAATAGAATAGGGCCAAGCCAAATGGAAAGGAAATGGGATTTAAAATAGAGATATAAATTCAAGGAATATCTCTTATGAATTCCAAAGGGAGAGAGATTTATCCCTAATGTATTTACACAGAAGGAGAAATGGCTAAATTATGAAAGCGCATATCTTTAATTTAATACGTATGGAAAACATATCTCAAACCCTACGTTAACCAAACAATGTGGAGGAGGGATTTGAAATTGAAATATCTCGGATTGTACCAATTATATATCACTTGGAAATAATGGAGTAAGCGTCAGTTTTAAGAGTCAGTTGTAGTTGAGAGTTTAGTTGTCTTTGGTTTGCATGTAAATGACTCAGTAGAGTCTTTTCCTATTTAAGAATGTAATCAGTCTTCATTGAATAATAGAAAAGTGAGCGTAGCCTCACCGTGTATTCATTTGCATATTTTATCTTGGTATCAGAACCACGAAGAGAGGTGGAGAAATTCATAAAAGTCCACAGGTCCCTCCTCTGGAAGGGTGCGGCGGCACACTACTCGGCCTTTCGGTGAATTGAAAACGAAGAAATTTCCGCGGTCAAAATTTACTTACAGTGCGGAAAGTGTTGGAGATTTCCACAGTCGATTAAAGTGGGAGGTGTGGACTCCCTGCAGTCAATTAACGTGTGAGGTGCGGAAACCTTAATGTTTACGCATGCCTGAAGTTTCAAGAAAAAAAAAACGTTAAGGTTGGAGTTTGAATGCATCAATGTGGCGTGAGGTTGCTGGAGCGTGAGGTTGGAGCAAATGTGCTAATCGGTGCGTGAGCAAAGTTTGCATGCATGAGTGAGCTCGTGGAGATACCTTGCATGCGGGGAGTTTGAAACTCACGATTTTTTGTTAAGTGGATTAATTTGGTGCATGAGCGCTTGAGTGAAGTTTGAACATTTGAATAAGGTTATAAAGTTTTTTAAAGTGGAGTTATAAATTTTATTATGATAGCTTTTTATTAAAAGTGGAGTTTTTTAATTGAAGAGTGAAGTGAAGAGTGAAGACTGAGTTATAGCATGAAGCGTTTGATTTGAAATGTGAGGTTATTTTCATGATGCAAACTTGAGTGAAGTATATAAAGTTTTTATTTTAAGGAAAGTTTCTTTTAAGAAATTTAAAAAAAAAAATTAAGAGCTTTTTATATGAGAGCCTTTTTATAAATGTGCATGAGTTTTTATGCATGGAGGTCTTTTTATATTTTTTTTTAAGAAATATGAGAGTCAAGATTGAGACGGATTGGTGGTATTCGAAGGTAGAGAAACATAAAGTTGCATATCCTTGGTGATTCACTTGCAGAGACTAAATTGCAACGATGGTGAACCCGCTGCAGAGACCTACCTCAATGAAGCCAACAAGTTAGATGGTTCGAACTTCATTAACTGGAAATTCAAGATGCAGACGCTCATGGAAGACTATGGTGTCTGGAACATTGCGAAGGGAACTTAAGTGAAACCTGATGCGGCTGTAGGTGCGACAGAAGCGCAGATCCAAGATTGGGAGAAGCGTGAAAACAAGGGAAATGTATTGTTGCACATGTCAGTTAAAGATAGCATAATTCCACATATTAGAGAAGCTACAACTTTTGTTGCAACATGGACAACACTTAAATCATTGTATGAAACTAGCAACACAAATCACATTTGTTTCTGAAAACTAAATTGCTAGGCATTAAGATGGATAGAAATGAATCTGTTAGTTCATTTTTGGGTCGTATTAAAGAGGTGAAAGACAAGCTAGTAAATATAGGGGAAACTGCTTCCAACACTAACCTGGTCACTATTACCTTAAATGGTATGCTATAAGATTATCATATGTTCATAACAGGTCTCGCAGCAAGGGAGAAACCTCCTATGTTTGAAGAACTGACAGGTATTTTTCTGCAAGAGGAAGAGAGGCATGGGAATATGAAGCCTCAGAACAAATATTTGGCACTGTGGTCAAATAAGAGATTTGCGAGAGGGAGATTGGGAGAAAGAGGCAGAGGAGGCAGTTCATGGCAGAGAGGTGGTTCATGGCAAAGAGGCAGTTCATGGCAGAGAGGTGGTTCATGGCAGAGAGGCAGTTCATTATATAGAAGACAATCTCCAAATCAATGTATGCAATCTGACAGGGATGAGTCAAAGAGTTGTTTTTATTGTGATCGACCTAGACATATTTTTAAAGACTGTTATAAGAAGAAAAGTGATGAGGCTAGGAATAAACCTAGAACACATTCAGGTCATTATGCAGAAAAATCGTCAAATCATGATCTCAGATTATTTATTGCTAGTGATGATATTGTTGAACCCCCAAATTTTGAATCACGGGATCTTAGGCTATTTGTGTCTAACGCTTCTTTATCTGTTGAAATGGATGATTCTAATGCATGTTTTGTGGATTCCAGAGCATCAATACATATGACTTGTAATAAAAATTGGTATGCTAATTTTAAAGAAACACAGAATGGTGCCAACATATAACTTGGAGATGACTTCACTCATCAGATCAAGGGATATGGAGACATTCCTGTGAAATTACTGAATGGTACAGTTCGTCACATTCGCAATGTTGTTTATGTGCCAGGAATAAAGAAAAATTTGATCTCTATGTCCACCATTACAGATCAGAACTTGAAGGTTGAATTCTTCAAGAATTATTGCATAGTGAAGGATCTCCTGGACAACTTCCAAACTATTGCAACAGGAGTCAGAGCAGGAGGCCTATACAAACTTGATGTTACCAGCAAAGCACATCACACACTGAATTCTGCAACTGTGCCAACAAATATTCTTTGGCATCAACGGTATGGACACATCAATCATCCTCATTTATTGTTATTACAGAAAAAGAATATGGTTGAAGGACTTCCCATGTTAAAGAATAAGAAGGTTTCTTGTGATGGATGTTCATTAGGAAAGATGCACAAAGATGAATTCCCCTCTAATCTTGATAAGAAAAAGACAGATGTGTTAGATCTTGATAATGTTACTCCTTTCGAGGCCTTGTATGGTTCCAAACCTCCAGTTCATAATTTGAAAGTATTTGGGTGTAAGGATTTTGCTCATATTCCAAAAGAGAATAGGAGGAAATTGGATGCTAAAGCCATTAAATGTATTTTCATTGGGCACTATTATGAATTTAAAGCATACAAACTGTTTGATCCTGCTACTCACAAAGTATTTGCAAGTAGAGATGTACTTTTCCATGAGAAGGAAGCAGGAAATCATGATGACAACAATCATGAGGAATGGCAGAGACTTCTTGATGAAGGAGTTAAAGAAGAGAAGCAACAACAACCCACACAGCAGCAGCCATCCCCACAGCGACAACAGTAGTAGCAACATAAAGAAGGACTCAGTGATATGGACAATTCAAGCAGTCATAGTTCACCTAGAGGTGAAGACAGATCTTCACAAAGTGGGGAGGAATATAATCAGTTGAGAAGATCTTCATGACAGATTCGACTTCCTGAGAGGTATAAAGACTATGCCCTAATGAGTAGCATTTCAAATGTCATAGAACCCATGATTTTTGATGAAGCTAATGAAAATGATGAATGGAGAAATGCAATGGAGGAAGAATATGAATCTATAATGAAAAACAATACTTGGGAATTGACTGAATTACCTAAACATAAGAAGCCCATTGGATGAAAATGGATATACAAACCCAAGTTTAAATTAGATGGTAGTATAGATAAGTATAAGGCTAGACTGGTTGCAAAGGGGTATTCACAAACATAAGGTATTGATTATGCTAAAACATTTGCACCAGTAGCTAAATTGTATACTATCAGAATGGTAATTGCTTTAGCTACAAAGTACCATTGGAAGCTACACCAGTTAGATGTTAAATCTGCATTTTTGAATGGTGAGTTAAAGGAAGAGGTTTACCTTACTCAACCTGAAGGGTTTGTTGAAAAAGGGCAAGAACACTTAGTGTGTAAGTTAAAGAAACAATTGTATGGACTAAAACAGGCACCTAGGTCATGGTATGAGAAGATAGATTATTTCTTTCTTCAATAGGGTTTTATGAGGAGAAAAAGTGATCCA
This sequence comes from Picea engelmannii, assembly GCA_009831015.1. NCBI lineage: Eukaryota > Viridiplantae > Streptophyta > Pinopsida > Pinales > Pinaceae > Picea > Picea engelmannii. The sequence continues at coordinate 72,590 of ML780995.1, read as the reverse complement.
AATATGTATACCAAATTTGATGAGCAGGGGTATATAGTATTGATTTCCTTATATGTTGATGATTTGATAATTACAGGAAATGCAGAGAAATTAATTGATGAAATCAAGGAGCATTTGTCATAGGTATTTGAAATGAAATATCTTGGTGAGTTACATTACTACCTAGGTCTTGAATTTTGGAGAAATGCAGGCCAAACTTTTGTTTGTCAGAGTAATTATATCAGAGAAATACTTAAGAGATTTAAAATGGATTAGTGTAAGTCTTCTATTGTTCCCATGCAGGATAATGTGAAACTTTCTTTTGATGATGGTTCGAAGGAGGTGAATGGTACTGTGTATAGACAGATGGTGGGTAGTTTGAATTATCTCACCACAACCAGACCTGATATTGCATATTTTGTGAGTGTGTTAAGTCATTTTATGGCGAAACCTCATGAAAGCCATTGGAATGCAGCAAAGGCAGTACTCATGTATCTAAAAGGTACACTTGATTATGGTATTAAATATATTGATGCATCTGATGTTGAGTTGACAGGTTACTCAGATTTTGATTGGGCTGGAAATCTGAATGATCAAAGATCAACCACTAAATATGCGTTTGGCATTGGATCCAGGGTTGTTTTATGGAGCAGTAAAAATAAACCTATTGTATCTTTGTCTTCTACTGAAGCAGAATATAAAGCCTTGTGTGTAGAAACTTGTGAAGTTGTTTGGTTAAGAAGATTTATTCAAGATGTTGGAGAAGAATGACAGGAACCTACGATGATCAAATGTGATAATCAAAGTTCAATCAATATTGCGAAGAATCCAATTTTTCATGCAAGGACAAAGAATGTTGAAGCTCAGTTTCATTTTGTCAGAGAAAAGTTGCAGTCAAATGAAATATCTCTTATGTATTGTAATACTAGTGAAAATGTTGTTGATATTTTCACTAAGCCTCTTGGAAAGATTAAGTTTGAACTATTTAGGGATATGTTAGGTGTATAAGTCAATCCATTCTCTATTAAGGGGGAGATTTGGAAATAATGGAGTAAGCGCCAGTTGTAAGCGTCAGTTCTAAGAGTTAGTTGTAGTTGAGAGTCTAGTTGTCTTTGGTTTTCATGTAACTGACTCAGTAGAGTCTTTTCCTATTTAAGAATGTAATCAGTCTTCATTGAATAATAAAGAAGTGAGTGTAGCCTCACCATGTGTTTGTTTCGCATATTTTATCTACATCAACTCTCTAATTTAAGACATGCATCAATCCAAATTCACAACATGACTATAGCCCAGTCGACTATCACTGGTTTCTTTAGTTTTTTTTGTTAGAATATAGAAGATTGTGTTCTCGTTTTACCATTGATGATACCCATGTCATCCAACCATAGGCTTAATCCACCCTCCGAGCAATTTAACCTTGACTGAGAATTACTCCGGAAGCAAACCCTAGGCTAGATAGCCAAACAAGGTGTAGCGCATCTTCCTCCAACAATAGATGATCAAATAGTCCAACAATAGTTGATCAAATAGTCCAAACCCTAGCCAAGAGATAGTTGAAGCCAACACTGAAACTGCTAGCTGCAGCAGCTGCACCTGCAGCTCTCCTCCATATGTGTGCACCAAACTGGGAACTGCAGTGTGCACCAGTTGTTGTCTGCAATTCTGAGATATGTCAAATGAGAACTGGCACCCTGTATTTATACTGGTTCTGCCATATTTGTTGGGGTCGACTTCTCCTTCTGGATATGTTTCTGTTCAGCATATTATTATTATTTATGGCCAACTTCTTCTCTTGGAGGCTAATAACCTAATATAAATTATCTTCTTGAGTCGACAAGACTTCTAGGGTTATTAGCCAACTTATTAGGGTTTTCTCTTGCTTTCCGGAGTCTTCTATTCTCGCCAGGTTCACATGTGGAGGTAAATACCTCCCTCAACTACCATAATATTAACACTCCCTCCTAGCTAGGGAGGTATTACAGGTAATGGTCTTGAGCACAAAAAACATACCATTTACCCGGTAGCATCAATATAGTCGTTTAGACTATCTCTTGACTAGATCATGAGTATCACCATCACCATCAGCTGCATCATCTCTCGAAACCATACTTCATCTAAGTAATTAGACATGATGCTAGATAAGTCACTCACACCATAGAGTGATACAATAGTCATTCTTATAATCTAGAAGAGTAAATGCTCTAAACTATTTTCTGTCTAGAAAAATCTTTGTTCATCATTTGTCTGGATGATGATTATCTCCAATAAACTGTTGATAGTCTTCAAGGCAATTTGAATAAAAATAGAACACAACTGTGTCTATCCATAGTAGTACATAACTACAATCTAGTGGTTCACTGCCACATCAAGTAACACACAAGTACTTGATCATCAACGTATAGTCGTGAATAGTGGAACATATCTACTGTCATACAGTCTTCATAACAAACATCTAATAGCAACCTGCATAGAAACAATGTTATGATATAAACTGAATCATCTGGGCCAATCTTTCACTCACATCTGTGAGCTCTGAAATAATACCTGCCTCAAGAACAATGGAACATATCCACCACAGTAGTCTACATCTACTGTCATATAGTCTTCATAACAATCATATGATAGCAACTTGCACAGAAACAATGTTATGATATAAATTGAATTATCTGGGCCAATCTTTCGCTCACATCTGTGATCTCTGAAAGAATATCTTCCTCAGAGTAGAATAATGAGATATCTGGACTATTCTTCTCAAGCAAGGAAGAATAATTGTCATGTCTTCTGAACATGGACCATTCCCCACCCTGGGCCATTCTTCCTACACTAATCAAAGTGCACCCTGGAGAGAATGTATAACCCTAAGGAAGGCTGAGACTAGACCATTCCCCACCCTAGGCCATTCCTCCTACACTAATCAAAGTGCACCCTGGAGAGAATGTATAACCCTAAGGAATGTTTGTCCCTGATTGTTGAGCCTAGACCATTCCCCACCCTGGGCCATTCCTCCTACACTAATCAAAGTGCGCCCTGGAGAGAATGTATAAACCCTAAGGAATGACTGTCCAAACCATTTCCTCTATTAACCACAAGAGGAAAATACTATCCTGCATCAACCTCCAAAACCGGCCATTCATCATGTTAACCACAATGAGAAATCGTTGTCCGACGAGGCGGGCCCGTCTTCTTGAGTAACCCTCAAGAAGAGAGACTGCCCTAGACCACTCTCCATGTTAACCACAATGGGAAGTCGTTGTCTATGATACATCAAAAATCAGACTACTTACCATGTTAACCACAATGGAAAGTGACCGTCTGTCAGAAGTCTCAATCCACTTTCCGAACAGGAAAACATTTGTCCAAGATGGACGATTTTTCAATTTTTAAAAATGAATGTATTCAATAATGTTTTTAGTGCTCCCTCCTAACTTGGAGAGTCAATTCTTCCTTTTCCAATAAGAATGAAGTTGTTTCCATGAGCTCTAGCTTGAGTACGCAAACTCTTTCATCTTGGATAGAAGTTTTACCAAAATGTCTGTTTGTCTGCTCATCTATGGAGATATGTATTGGAGAATTATTTTCTCCTTTCTGGACTTCATCATGGATAATGTAATGCTTGATTTCAAATGTACTTTAGTCTGGAACACTGTGAAGGCTTCATGTAGATCTGAACAATAGAGTATATCATAGTTGGAAAGCTGGAACATATCTATGTGGCACTTCTTCTATTATCATGAGATCTGATCTACTGAGTAGTCATCTTTATAGGAAATCTTCACCACGCTTCTACTGTGCACTGGAGGTTATCCTCCAAGTTATCTTCTTCTATCTGCACATAAGAGTCTCTTTCTTGTATGTCTCAAAGTCTTGAGATTGCTTTTCATACGCTCTTTATTCAATTTCTCTGGAGAACATTCTTTGCATTCATCTGATGTAGAACTCCAACTCATGGATGTTGTAGATGATATAATGACTTATGTAGAGATAAGTCTAGTTTACTGGAACAAGTAATCATCATAGTATTCTCCCTCCATCTGGGAGAACTTATGGTTCTAGATCTCGCAATGCTTTCATTCATAAGTCTTCCATACACTGCTCTTCATCACAACTTTTAGTTCTTCTTCTTGATTTCTTTTTTTTGGTGAGTTCATATCAGGCTGGTAATCTTGTCATTCTTGATACAATGACTGGTTGTTCTGGTTCCTCTTTCTTTCTTGGAATCCTCATGTTCTTCTTCATGTTTTTCTTTAGCTCTTGGGTCCATGGAGTTTCTTATAGATTCCATGCCCTCGAGATTCCACTTCTTCTTTTCATCATAGGATCACGGATCTGGATGGACAACCAGGAATACTTTAAGGCTTCTTTTCGAAGAAGTCTTCTTCTGCGGTTGAACTGAACATGTACTGTCTTTCATGGCTGATACCATGGATATATATATATTTCATCATATTCAATGGATCATAGGATTAGCTCCCTCCTAACCCTTTCTTCATGTAAGAGTCCATATAATCAGCTCCCTCTGTCTAACAGAGTCCACGCTTTCGTCTTGTTGTCTTCTACAAAACGTCATAAGTCTTTTTCCAATTTCCTCTTGATTGTTGACTTCTTTCTGTCTTTGCTTCTTCTAAGTCTCTTCATGATTGATTTGTCTTAACTTGTAATATCTTCCACATGATTTGTATTTCATTCTTTCATGTGTATTATCTAATGATATATATTTTCATCTTGTTTGTTCTTTCATAGGTATAGTTCTTCTTGGAACACATTATCTTCCAAGAGATAGATATACAAGATATGTATAGAGATGATGCAAACAAGATATGTACAAGAAATAAGAAGAGTGTTGTTACCTTTTAGAAGAAGAAGTCTCTTCCATTCTGCTTAGTCTTCTTTGTAGGTTCCTTTTCTTCGGTAATTGATGCTTTGTGTTTCTCCTTCCTTTTCTTTAGCTCAGGACAATGATTCTTGTAGTGACCATACTTTCGACAGTTGAAGCATTGGACTTCTGAAATGTCTTTCTCTTGATTTGGCTTCCTCCTTGAACCAAACTTCCTTTTGTTCCTGAAGTTCGTGAATCTTGCTGTGAAAACTTGATCGTTGTACTTCTTTTGGGGTTTCTCTTTTGCATTAATCCTTGATTCTTCTTGAGCACAACAAGTCCAAAGTTATACAAATGTCAGATACTCCTTCCTTGTGTTCATGCTTGCGGAAAATGCATCCCATGTCTTGGGAAGACCATTGAGTACTATGTTCGCTAATTCCTTCTCTGAAGTGATCTCTTCAATAGCTTGTAGTTGATCTCTTATCCGGGAGATCCTTATAAAGTATGATGTTATGCTATCATCCTCATTCATCTTCATGTCACATAGCTCATTCTTCAGACTCATAACTTGTCCAATGTTTCTGACTGAGAAGAGATTTGTTAGGGCATCGTACATCTTCTTTGATGAGTCAATATGGGAGATGTAGGGTATCAAGTGGTCTTTTATAGAATCCACTATGATACTCATGGCATTGATGTCAACATCTTTGAACTTCTCCATAACTGCAACGTTCTGCGGTTCTTTCTCTTTTCTTTCTTCAAACTCTGCCTTCACGATCTTTCCTTTCACGATATCCAGTACTTTATTCTCGACAAGGATGAGGTAAATCCTTGTCTTCCACTCTTTGAAGTTAGAGGCTCCATCTAACTTTTTCTCATAGTTCATAGAGTTATTCATGGCTTGCTCGACTTGGTCAAACCCTAGATTTGACCAGAAATTCAAACTTCATGTCTTGGCTTGTGGAGGGTATCAGGAGATGCGCTAGGCCAGAATGCACTAATCTATCTGGAGAATAGGTCAATACATTCACTTAAGGTTCCTCAACAAGAGGTTTAGGGTTTCTGTAATTGCTCCTGCTAGTAACCCTAATGACAGTGTCTTGGAAGCTTCTTCTGCTACTAACCCTAGTGGCAGTTCCTCAGTGAGCTAAATATCCTAGCGGGTATGTTTCCTTCTAGCGTTTAGACTGAATGAAGGAGGTGTGGGCCCATAACTTGTTAGAATATAGAAGATTGTGTGCTTGTTTTACCATTGACAATACCCTCGTCACCCATCCATAGGCTTAATCCACCCTCCAAGCACCTTAACCTTGACTGAGAATTACTTTGGAAACAAACCCTAGGCTAGATAGCCAAACAAGGTGTAGTGCATCTTCCTCCAAGGATAACACACCAACAATAGTTGATCAGATAGTCCAAACCCTAGCCAAGAGATAGTCCAAGCCAACACTGAAACTGCTAGCTGCAACAACTGCACCTACAACTCTCCTCCACACGTGCGCACCAAACTGGGAACTAAAGTGCGCATAAGTTGCTGTCTGCAATTCTAAGATATGTCAAATGAGAACTGGTGCCCTGTATTTATACTGGTTCTGCAAGATTTGTTGGGGTCGACTTCTCCTTTTGGATATGTGTCTGTTTAGTATATTATTATTATTTATGGATGACTTCTTCTCTTGGAGGCTAATAACCTAATATAAATTATCTTCTTAATCCGACAAGACTTCTAGGGTTATTAGACAACGTATTAGGGTTTTCTCTTGCTTTCCGGAGTCTTCTATTCTCGTCAGGCTCACACGTGGAGGTAAATACCTCCCGCAGCTACCATAATATTAACATTGTTAACCATATAGATTCCAAACTAGATTGGACAAGCATCGATCTTCCTTGAGAGTGCAAACCCATACAACAACACATCGAGATGTGGAGAAAGGAATAGGAGGAACCAGAGGTAAATTTCATACTTGCTAATCAACTGTAATCTGGTCCACTAATGAAAATTGCATGGATAAAAAATGCAATGTAGTTAACTTATAAAATATCATGAATTGATTTAGTGATGAGAATATGATGGTATCTATGAATCATGTCCATGTGATCAATATTAGCTTATAAAGTATCATGAATTGATGTAGTGGAGATGATGAGAATATGATGGTATCAATGAATCATGTTTACATTATCAATATTTGTAATTAAAGAAAGGTTAATCTAAAATATAATTTTAAATAAGAAAATTATAGAGAGAGATAATTATACAATTGGAATTGGGACTGAATGTGGGTAAGAGTATTTTCTATAATATGATGAATGAATTGGAACTGAGACTAATTGGAATTGGGATTGACTATGGGTAAGAGTATTTTCTATAATATGATGAATGAATTGGAATTGGGACTAATTGGAATTGGGACTGACTGTGGATTTAAGAGTATTTTATATAATATGATGAATGGGTTGTGTGTTCAAATTTGGATAAGTGTAGAAAACATAGCCTACACAAAATTATTTATTTTGAAAATATATATTGACATTTCCAAGCCCCACAACCCATTGTTTGATGACTAGAAGCCCTATACAAATTATTTTCTCACTGGTCTAACATAGACCCTTCTTAAGCAAGATTTCTTGCAAGCCATTCCAAGACATTTTATATTTGTAAATAAGTGGTTTGGGAGGAATGTTTGTGATACAAATAGTATTGGTTCCAATCCAATAGAGGAAAGAGATGGGGATTCTATTTCACAATCATCTTTCCACTTATTTTTAAATGAGTCTTGTTTTAAGAATGAAATGATGCATCTAAATGGAAGTTTCTTAGTGAAATGAGAACAACTTAACTATACTAAGAAGGTAGAGGGTTTGTCATTTTGTTTTTTTCTAAACCTCATGTTGGGATACTATCTTCAACTTTATCAAAAGTTGGAGCAGAAGCATGCTAATATAAATGAAAATCCTAAATTTTCTCTTAGTGGTAAATGAGAAGATTTGTAATACATACAACCAATAATAATTCTTACATACATCTACAACTCTTACAAGTTCATTGCAGCTAAATCTTTGACAATAACAAAGAAGATCCTACTAGTGAGATCTTGAAACCCATTTATGGAACCTTTAGTTTATTCTATTTTTCATTTTAATTATGATTCTATGTAAAATGTTGTACAAGTTGTGTGATATCTTTGAATTAATTGTAAATTTTAGCTATACCTTGTTTTGGAAGATTTGTATATTATTAATAAACCCTAAAGGCTTACATCATTGAAAAAAAGGTTTTATGAGGGGTGGCACGCATGGAGAATCCTCATTGATTTCACATGAAAATAGAATTAACCCACACATGGGGACTATGAACCTCTTCCAATAATCAAGTTGAGGCATATGCTTTATTATGAGGTTTTCCCATAAATTTAGACTCTTGAATTCAATATATTAAAGTGGTGGAAGGCTCAAGGAAAATCATAAGTTGACAATCATGAAATCCCCCCCATTTGATTTCAAAATTGCTTCCATATCAACTAGAGCTTATTAGGAGGTCAAGCACATGCCTGTCACATTTCCAATGTGAAGAAATAAACATGACTATACCTAAGCTCTTGCCTCTCATGCTTGAGCTCATGGAAAAAAGGGATTTGAACCCTTGTAAATATTATATCTTAGACAAGGTGGGACTATGGAGAACTATTGATCAAGGCATCAAAGGGGCTATGGAAATTTGTCTCACCTAGTTAGCCACTACTTGGTCATCATTTTTGTTGTTTATAGGTTGGTAAAAATCATTCGTGGTATAGTGAATTTGAGGTTTGAGGTATGAAGGAGATTTAATGGGGCTGTTTTTTCTAATTTATTTTGGTATAGAGGATGTTCTTTCTTTTCAACTTTTATTTGAAGTAGATTATGGCTTCCCTAGTCTAGTTTGATTCAACTTGATTAAGCAGTCATAGTGAAACTGGGGCACTATCTCTTGGCAATTATGTCGTTGTATTCAAGACATTAAATTGTTTTTGTTCTTAGAATTCAACATTTGGGGGAGCTTTGGTGGAGTATTTGTGGATTGTGTGGTTCCCCCTATTTTAGGAATCAAATTCGTTCTTAGGCCCTGACATTTTTGTTTCTAGTGTGGTTTGGCATTCAAATTTGAGCTCTTTGTTGGTCATTCTAGGGAAGTTCTCTAAGTGGTTCTATGGGTTTGTTGGCTTGTCTAGCTCTGTTTTTTGCCTTTGGTCTAATTCTCTAATTTTGGATTTTAGACATTTTTAATAAATTGAGAGAATTATTTGATCCCATGAAGCATTAATCCAATGTAATAGAACCTACATAATGTTTTTCACCACAAAGGTTCATGACAATGAACATCATTCCATTTCTCAATTTGTATCTATTATGGGCACATTGGTACAATAGATGCACAAATTTCCACCCTTGAAGTTGAATGCAACATGTTAAGGAATATAATAGTCAACCTGCATAAAGATGCACAAGTAGGGGCATCCAACTAATTAATGTCTGTGAATTCAAGCCAAGGGGAGTTAAAGGAAGATGATATTGTCCACCATTTGATCTAGGACATGGAAATTAGGAATTATGACTTTGTCCCAACCAACATAGACCTAGAAGTTTTTGGACAGGTTTTCAAGAGGCATTGGGAACACATCCTAATTCATGTATGAAATAAAATATAGAAAATAATGGATAGACTGAAATAAAAAAATCAAATATTATAAGACATGATGTGCATGTATGTAATGGGTCAATAGAATAACTAGGAATAATTTTTACCTCTTGTATAATTTTCATATAATAAGAGTAATGAAATATCGATTAAGATAGAACCATTTGAATTTTTGTATGGTATTCCATGAAGCAAAACACTTAGTTGAGATAGCATAGAGGATCGAGTTGTAGTTGGACTAGAAATAATTCAAGAGATGGAAGAACAAATCAAAATGATTAAAAGAACGTTAAAAGAAGTGTAAGACAGATAGAACAATTATGTGGATGTGCATAGAGTTAATAGAAGTTACAAAGTTGGGGGTAATGTATTTGAGTGCATAACACCACAAAATAGCTCCATTATATTTGGAAAAGGAGATAAATTTGTACCTTGGTATGTGACACCATTTCAAAGTTTTGAAAGAAAAAGATTGGTTTCTTATTGTCTCACATTGACATAATCATTAGATTGCATGCATGATGTTTTCCATGCATTTATTTTCCATCATTATATTTTAGACCCTTCTAATCTTATTTAGTTTAGTCATTTGCAGATGTCATATGAGCCAGCCTTGATGGCCAACCCCATCCAAAATATTATACTGGTGCACTTTACAACTTTGATGTTGCTTGTAGAACAATTAAAAGTCCAATGTGATAATTATACTCCTAGTTTAGATAATTGGGAGGATGCGATTGAGATTTTTAGCTACTTTATTTATTTTATAACTTCAAGACGAAGTTTCGTAAATAACATGTATTCGTAGTGCCCCATTTGTTTTGATTAATTTAACAAATTGGATATTATTATTTGAGGGAATTTGTTTAAAAAATGACCTTATTTATTGGCAAGTTTTATGAAGATGAAACTTAATTTTTTTGACTATTTTTTATGATATTTAATTGATATAATGATATTTCTCAATTAATTTCAATTTAAATTTTATATGGATAAATTGTACATTGATATGACATAATTGATTGTGTCAATTTACATGGTTATGATACATTGTAATGGATCTATACATATGTTTTTGATGCATTAATTTCCAAATGCTACTAAAGGTTTTTCTAGTGTGAAAGAGGTGTGCATTGCTGTAGGATTATTTCAATATCATTTGGACTCTGAATTGAGTTGTGACGTTAAGTTATGCTAGGTGGTTATTGATGTGTTTCAATATATGATTATGCAACTATTTAATACATTGATTTTAATGTGTGAAGGCACATGGAATATTCTTGTCGATCATTCCACACATGGGTAATGGATTGTATGGAATTTGTACATGGCATCACCGAAATAGGAAGAACATCATTCATGTTTCCACCTACTAGCACTAATTGTCCATGTTTCAGGTTGAAAATATCATGATGCTTTTACCCATAGGTTTCACATTACTGTGAGAGTAGGCCATGGATTTAGTCACTCATAGGGTTTATCTAAGTGGCTCACAATAAGTTGGTATCCTTATTCCTCACTTACGATTAGTCTCTCAACAAGGTAATGACAAGTTGAGTTAATCTGGTCTCAACTATTGTACCAATCCCCACACCAAAGAAATTTATATGCTTGAAGGGTATACATGAATATGGAACCCTTGGTACTTACTGAAAGGTAACTCTCAAACTCCATGGAGAATCACCCACAAATGAATATGGAACTCTTGGTATTATTTATGGTTGTTGTGTATACATGAAAACGGTGTTCTAATAAGCACAAACATTTTATATGGTTTGGAAAAAGTTAAAAGGCAGAGTTGATTGATTGAAGCATATATATTATTACATAATTGATAAAAGAAAAAAATATAATATTTTATCTAAAATTCATTTTAGAATGTGCATGAAATAGAAAACAAAGTAATATTGATTAACTAAAAATTAATTACTAGTGTACCAACAAATCAAGGAGAATAAAAGTGAAAAAAGAATTCAAATCAAATAAATTCTTGGAGGAAAAATAGAAGGTGTAATAGTTGGGTAATGAATAATCACTATTTTTATTTTAAATGAGGATTTACTTGCACTTGTACATGCAAGTGAAAAATGGGTGGGTGAATAATAGGTGATTAGTAAATTCAAAAATTATATTTTTACATATAATGGACAAGTGGCTTTCATCACAAAGTCTATAGTTTTGAGAACCATTGAGCCCTAAATCCAAGTTCCATAGTTTGTGGTCATCCTTAAACAACCATATTGGCTTGTGGTATTTATTAGACCACCACCACCATTTAGTAGAAGACTTAAACTTCTACTACCCATTCGGTTTAGGGTCATCCCAAAACAACTAGATTCATAGAGCACATTCATTCATCAACAAGTGGACACTTCCATATTTCACCTATCCACTAGGGTTATGGTATTAGTCACTTGAAGGAATGTGAAACATAAGTGATATTGCAAAGATGATCAGGATTCCAAGAGACCTCTTAGAATAAGAATAGAAAGGTCATAATCAATGTATTTATATGTGTATCATATTAATGGAAAATGCACTTCATTCTTATATAATTAGTATGTCTAACATAAATCAATAAATGTAGTGTAATTTTTCTCGAAAAGAAAATATTAATATTCACTATAATACAACTATGTATTATGACTAAAAATTATGTAAAATCCAATGTCTCTTCATAATGCAATCAAATAAATATATGTATTAGAAGGAAAAGAAATTATGGAAAAAATTATTAAAGTAAACAATAAATATCTTTGATTCATAAATTAATGGTAATAGAAATGTGATACTTTGATATATATTTTGTGATAACAATATAGAAAATAATATTTAAGCACATTCTTAGAGACAATTATATATATATATATATACAACTCTATGTACAAAATTTATAAAACTAATGAAGCTTATGCATTTTGTGAATGTTACCTAGAATGTGTATTATGTGTATTAGTGCAATAGTTTATTTTCAGAAATTTATTACATAAATTTATTATTAGAGTTAACTAAAGAAAAAAAATACATCCCTAATACATTTAGAGTTCTTATTGTATTAATTCATATGAGAGAGATAAATGTATAATATCCGCAAGGATTAGTGGTTGTTTATACCATGAGCTTTTATTTTGCACTTGGTATGGAGACCCATCCGCAACAATCACCGTGCCGGGATAGCTCAGTTGGGAGAGCGTCAGACTGAAGATCTGAAGGTCGCGTGTTCGATCCACGCTCACCGCATTCCGTAGGACCTGGAATTATCCTTGAAGATCTCAAGGTCGCGTGTTCGATCCACGCTAACCGCATTCCGTCGGACCTGGGTGGGGGGCATTAAAAGAAAAAACTATATTATGCCCACCCACATATGAATAAGAGAACTTATTTATAAAAAAAATTGTATATCTAACATTTAGTTTGCAGTTATAAGAATCATAAATATATAAATTTAAAATTAATCTAAAAAATAGAATTAATAATTATATTTACATGTGTATAAAACATGTTTATAAAAGAGATTAACTAAAATAAAATGACATCAATTTTAAACTCAAATTGAAATGTGTGATTGATTTCTTAATCCCAAAGTTGTAAAATAGAAATAACAATATGTTGAAGAAAACCTTTAAACTATATTACATTGTATATTCTCATAAAGAAATTATGAAGAAAACATTGATGCACGAAGGGAGTGATCTACAATATTATGTTTTAAATAGTTTTTCATTGAAACTTATATGAGTATTGCAGATAAATGGAAGTAAAATTGTTTTTAAAAAATAAACAATTTTAAATAAAAAAAAATGAAGTTGATAGTAAGTTGTGAAACTAAATAAGTCTTGGGTTTGATTTTGAATTCCCAATGATGTTAAAAAATATTTTAAATTAAAAAATTAAATAGTATGAAACATATAAATGAAAATACTACCAAAAAAATATATTTCAAATTAAGAAATTAAATAGTATGAAACATATAAATGAAAATACTATCAATTTAATTTGATATGGAAAAATATCAATTAACTCGGTACTGGTAATATGTTGCTGTTTAGAAAGTTTTGAACATTATTTTAATAATTAAAAAATGTAGAAAATCAAAATTTGTTAGAAAAAGAAAATGTAGAAAATCAAAATTTATTTTCAATTTAATTTGATAGGGAAAAATATCAATGTAATAAATGTAATATGTTGTTATTTAGAAAGTTTTGAACATTACTTTAATAATTAAAAAAAAAAGGAGAAAATCAAAATTTGTTAGATAAAAAAAAAATGTAAAAAATCAAAATTTATTTTTAAAGTATCTAACAAATTTATTGCTCGAAAAATTATAGTTGTTCAACTTGAATAATTAAGGAAATATTTTATTTTCAAAATATCTAACAAATTTATTGCTTGAAAAATTAATATAAGGGTTATAATTCTTCAAATTTAATAACTAAGAATATATGTGACCCCATTGTATATAAATTTAGTTTGGTAATTTGCCTTTACTAATTCTATTTACTCAAACTATATATTAAAACTTGAACACATAAATAAATAATTAAAAAAATATAAACATTATTTTTTTCATCTTAAAAAGTAATTGGCCTTTACTAATTTTATTTACTCAAACTATATATTAAAACTTCAACACATAAATAAATAATTAAAAAAATATAAACATTATTTTTTTCATCTTAAAAAATAAAACTAAAAATAGAAAGATAAAAACTAACATTAATTTTCAAAAATTCAAATAAACTAATCAATAAATAAAATAAATAAACTTATAAAACTTAAATAGAAGAGTAAAAACTAACTTTAAATTTCAATTTCAAGAATTCAAATAAACTAATCAATAATAAAATAAATAAACTTATAGAAATTTTAATTTTACTCAAAAAATTTCTAATCAAAATTATCTATCTGTTTTGTCACGCTTAAAGAAAAAAAAAAGCATTTCTAAGATAAGAACAAATTCTCACGAGATTCTGTTTTGGTCAATTCTTAAAACGTCATGGGATTAAAGACTCTGTTACCTTTGTGACACTAAAAAGATTGAAGATGAAAATCACTTTCTCTTAAATTGTCAAGCGTATACTCATATTAGATTTCATTTTCAAAATATTTATCACACTACCAACCTTCCTAATTTCTTAATTCAACAAAAGTATGGTGATCTTGAAAAACTTTTTCGAGCACAGAAACAAAATTCTAAAGAATCACAAGTAATCACTTACCCTCTTAAGATGTGATACACCAGTTCGATTTTAATGGAGGTTAATCATCATCATCATCATTATATAGTGATGATTCATCTTTTTACCATCCATTAATTCAACATTGAACCAAAAAAAATTATCTATTAATTCAACGATAAAAAAATTTATGAACGTTTTCTTATGACATTGCACATGGATTATATATATATATTATTTAAAATTATTTATCTATTATAGAATTCGATTTCTTTTTGCTGTGCTAGCATTTGCGGTTTTTGATGGGATAAAAATATTGATTTAATAAGTTAGGATGACGTTAACATGAGAAAATGCAGCCTTCCATTTAACAGCATTTAATTATATCTTGATCAACCCAAATCCGGATTCTAAATAGTATCACCCTTACCAAGTGTTCAGACCTCTACAAAAGCAACAACGCTCGATGCATCTGCAACATGCAACACGTCCAACCACATTGATGTACCTGACACCCTCCACAATAAGCCTCACCCCTCACATTACAAAATATGTTGTATGCACCCTCCACTTGGTACGAAATCCTCGCCCTCCACGTTAAATTCTGTGCACTTTGAAGGCAGTAAGCAGGTTCCGGGCCAAGACAGTCATAACAATTAATGCCTCCTCCAACATATATCATCACAAACAATGGGCAATTCGATTTTCTTCCGGACCCTTCATCCAGCAAATCGATCGCCATTGCCATGGCCCTCAAGCATTTATTACATTGAAAATCTCCCAGGCGAGATGAGTCGCAGTTCAACTTCTTATCGGACGAATCCACCCTGCTCTCGAAGGTGCTTAGATTGCCAATACCAAGGCAGTTGCTCAAATCCGAGACGAAGCTTTCAGACCCCACATTACAACTGCTGAATAGTTGGGCTCCTATCCTGGTCCGGGCTTCCAGTTGCCTCTGAAATTCGTTTAAACACACAACGGCAGTGTGGTTAGTGGGCAAGAAGAAGGAACCAGTGGTGTCCAACCATGAAAAGTGAAGTATCTTGATTAAATCGCGGATGCTTTCGCAGTAGTGAGATTTGTCTGGCCCTGAACATTGGTCGAGCATCCATGGATGAGCGTCAAGCTCTGTGCTTATCTTCAGCAGACAAGATCCAGCGCCAGCTTCTAATGACATGTTCAGAGTCTCTGACTTAATTGATTCCAAATTAAGAAAAAACATTGCATAGATTCAGGTTGGGCAAACAATATTGTCAGCATTGCTTCTTGTGACTTCAATAAATAGTACTAGCTTGAATTGTCCACTTAGTACAAAAACAATGAAAATTGCAAAATAAATAGTACTAGCTTGAATGGTCCACTTAGTACAAAGACAATGAAAACTGCAAAAAAGTCAGAGTTTGAGCATTGCCTGTGTGTACACTTGCTCTTGCTCCCTTCTGTAACTAAGTTGGATGAGGCTGGGTGAATCCTGATGCAGGAAGCAACTGGAGAAAGCATAGGAGCAGTCATCTTCATATAATTCTCGGTGATCAACAGCATGAGTTGCAGGTGCATTAGTAGAAGCACTAGCAAGTTGCACCCATTTGCAATGGGCTCTTCCCCAACAAGACTATCTGGTAAAATAATATAGTTGCTCTTCATTCGATTCTGCACGTTAGCCAATAAACCCTTGTACAGTTTACCCTTTGGATCTGCCAAAGATGGAGGTACCACTAACCCTCCTTCTACCAAGACAGCTGAATTGTGCCTGAAAACATCCATGAACTCCCATGTTTTTTCCCTATCCTCCATCGCACCAATCTGCTTAGCAATGGCATATACAGGGTTCCCTTCCATGCCATGAATCCATGTTTCCCCTTTCTACTCTTTAGCCATAGAATTCAGCGTTGCAGATCTTTCCTCTAGCTCGATTGCTAGAGTCAAGGACCACAAAATCCAATTGGGTCGATGCACAGGCCTCCATTAAACGATTCACAACAGAGAGGTCGATCATTCCTACTCCAACTATGGTTATACGGGGCTTTCTGGCTATATTCACGACGTTTTCTGATACACCCAACTAGTATTTTTCAATTTTATGATAAACCCAAATGTTGTTATAGTTTTTCCAGATGAACCCAACTGGTATTTTCAGATATCTAATGTACCCACATGGTTCTTGAACCAATTCTATAGCTATCAATCACAAAGAAAGCGAGGAAATGTATTATAGATTTCTAAGAATGGGTTCACTATGGTGCTTTATATGGATTTGGAGCTCAAGTGAGATACCCTCGTTGATTGAAAAGTGGTAGTTATGAAGGATTATGCAAATATTTGGTGTGCAATAGTGGGCCCAATTACATGGAGTTTTGCAGCAGGATATGTGGAAATGCCTCTCCTTTTAGGTGCTTCTATAATGCATTATTTTCCCTGAAAAATGACTGGCATATCTTGAGAAATGCTTGTATATTTGTCTGCAACGTAGGAAGAGATTTTCCTTTTATTTTAATTTAATTTCGTGAGAGCAAAGCTTCTAGAGAGCATAAGAACGCAATATTGAAGATCACAGTAGTAACATACTAGAGGTGATGTGCAAGATTAGATTGCTCCTGCTAGTGTATGGCTCCCTTGTGTGATAAGCTAAATTGGCTCCCTGAGTCGCAATGAAGGTCTCTGAACTGAACTATCCCACTTTATAGATCGCCTTCGAGTTCCAGGGTTTTCGCGTTCACCAGCAACAAATCCCTGCAGTAAAGGAAAAGACTTAACTGGGATTTGCGTGCGAAGGGTTGCGTGAAAAGGATTTTCCTGGGTGGTTATCCCTCGTGAAAGGCACAAGTTTTCTCCATCGCATCTTCTTCATTGATTTCACGCATGGGAGAGCAGTGTTTCTTCGTCATAGCTCCTTCATGCCTAACCAGAAAAGAAAAGTTGTTTTAATCACCGAGCAACCTTCTCGTGTGAGCTTCAAAACCTGTCAATTGCTCCTCAGCGAAGCAACTAAGGCAACCCGCCTGCTTAAAATTGCCAACTACTCTATTCCAACGTGTCAAGCACTTTATTCATCCAACATGTGTTAGTTTCTTTCCACTGCGATATTTAAACTTACATGGAACACGCACATTGTACAGTTTCAATATATTAATCAAGGATCGTTTAGGAGAAGCGCTGCACAAAACTTGGTAAAATTTGATGATTCATTATTAGTCACTAATGTAATTTGCCCAAAACTTGGTATTCATTTGTGTAAAAAAACAAAATTGTCCATATCTTTCCAAATTTAATTAAGATTTAAGAATAAATCATTCTAATTTTGTCTTTGTCTTAACTATAAGTTGCATTCATACATAGTTGCATATATATGTTCTCATACAGCCTTGTTATAACTAGAATCCTCATAAAAATGAGTGAATAATGTGTTCAAAACTAAAATCCATTCAAAATACAAAATAGTATAGAATCCTCATAAAAATGAGTAAATAATGTGTTCAAAGCATAAGAAAATTGGATAACATGCTCTCTCTATATAAAATTATCTTGAATGATAAAGATTTTATGGATATTTTCAATAATATTAAATTCTTATATAACATATATAATGTGTTAATTCTTATATAACAACTTTTAAGGGATATTTTTCTACCAAGTCTTAAAGAAAATTATTAAATTCTTATATAACATATATAATGTGTTAATTCTTATATAACAACTTTTAAGGGATATTTTTCTACCAAGTCTTAAAGAAAATCCATCAATAGATAGATTCTCTAGCAAATAAAGCTACTACCTTAAATGTGGCAGAGCTAAGGACTAATGGTTAAAAAATTACTAATCCATACACTAATCAAATTCTACGCTCTTAATCGTAAGTACCATCACATTAACAATCCACATGTCAAGCACATGCATGTCGCATTTCCAATGTGAAGCAATAAACATGAAGATACCTGAGCTCCTACTTGTCATGCCTGAGCTCATGGAAAAAAAAGGATTTGAACCTATGGAAATATTATATCTTCGACAAGGTGGGACTATGGAGAACTATGAAGAAAGGCATCAAAGGGGCTATGGAAAATTGTCTCACCCAGTTAGCCACTACTTAGTAATCATTGTTGTTGTTTATAGGTTGGTAACAATCATTCATAGTCTAGTGAAGTTGAGGTATGAAGGAGATTTAGTGGGGTTATTTTTTCTAATTTATTTTGGAATAGGGGAGATTATATATTTTCAACTTTTATTTGAATTAGATATGGCTTCCCTAGTCTAGTTTGCTTCAACTTGATTAAGCACTCATAGTGAAATTGGGGGACTATCTCTTTGGCTATTTTGTCATTCTATTCAAGAAATTAAAGATTTTTTGTTCTCAGAATTCAAAATTTAATGGACCTTTGGTGGAGTATTTGTGGATTGCATGGTTCCCCGTATTTTAGGAATCAAATTCATTCTAAGGCCTTGAAATTTTTTATTCTAGTGTGGTTTGGCATTGGGTTTTGATCTCTTTGTTGGTCATTATAGTGAATTTCTATGAGTGGTTCTATGGGTTTGTTGGCTTGTCTAGCTCTATTTTTTTTCTTTGGTATGATTCTCTTATTTTGGTTTAGCGTTAATGGATTTTAGGGCATTGTAATAAATTGTGATCATTATTCCATCCCATGAAGCACTAATCCAATGTAATAGAACCTCCATATTTTTGTTCACAAAAAAAGTTCATGAAAAAGAACATCATTCCATTTCTCAATTTGTATCGATTATGGGAACATTGGTAGAATAGAAGGACCAAATTGGCACCCTTGAAGTTGAATGCAACATGTTAAGGAATATAGTAGTCAACTTGCATAAAGATGCACAATTAGGGGCGTCCAACTAATGAATGTCTATGAATTCAAGCCAAGAGGAGTTAAAGGAAGATTATATTGTGCACCATTTAATCTAGGACATGGATATTAGTAATTGTTACTCTGTCACAACAAACATAGACCTTGAATATTTTGGACAGGTTTTCAAGAGGCATTGGGAACACACCCTAATTTATATATGACATACCATCTAGAAAATAATGGATAGACTAAAATAATAAATCAAATATTATAAGACATGATGTCCATGTATGTAATGGGTCAATAAAATCACTAGGAATAATTTTTACCTCTTGTACAATTTGCATATAATAAGAGTTACGAAATATCGATTAAGATAGAACCATTTGAATTTTTGTATGGTAGTCTATTAAGAAAAACACTTAGTTGAGATAACATAGAGGATCGAGTCGTAGTTGGACTAGAAATAATTCAAGAGATGAAAGAGAAAATGAAAATGATTATTAGAATGTTAAAAGAACTGTAAGACATATAGAAGAGTTATGTGGATGTGCATAGAGTTAATAGAAGTTACAAAGTTGGGGGTAACGTATTTTGGTGCATAATACCACAAAATAGATGAATTCAATTTGGAAAAGAAGCCAATTTTTCACCTTGGCATGTGGGACCATTTAAAAAATTTGAAAGAAAAGGATCAGTTTCTTATTGTCTCACATTGACATCATCATTAGATTGCATGCATGATGTTTTCCATCATTATATTTTAGACCCTTCTAATGTTATTTATTTTAGTCATTTTCCATGTATTTGTTTTCCATCATTATATTTGACATGGTTCCTAGGAAAAACCTTTGGAATAGGTTGGAAGAGATAAAAGTGCCTCTCAAGTTGAGGACTAGTGCAATAAAGATGTATGAGAACATTATTGCTAAGTTTAAAAAGATTGAGGGCAGGTCAAATGAGATTAACTACAATATCAAAGTCAAACAAGGTTGTCCCTTGTCCCCTACCCTTTTTGGCATATACATTGACAAGTTATAAGATTGCTTGGAAAAAGAAGGTTGTGTCGGTCATACTCTCATTGGTATAGTCATCAATCTTCTTCTTTATGCCAATGATATCGTTCTTATGGCAAGGAGTCCCCATGTCTTGAAAACCAACTAAGAATCCTCAAGGATTTTTGCTCGAATATGGGTATGATTGTTGATATTGATAAGACTAAGGTCATGATTATTAAATCCAATAATATCTCTTATGATACCTTCATATATGACAACAACAACTTGGATGAAGTGACTTCATACAAATAACTTGGAATTAATATTCACCACAAGCTCAATTGGAATTATAGCATTGAGAAAAGGATTATTCGGGATGGAAAGCCTATTATGGGCTTGAAAACAATGGTAAATCAGCTGATATTTGGATTTCGGATAAGAAGAAACTTCTCTTTGAAACTCTTGTTACACCTATTATTCTGTATGGATGTGAAGTATGGGGTTGTAGTATCTCTCGTGAATCCTAGAGAAAGATAGAGCAAATACAAAATAATTTTATAACCCATAATCTCAAAATTAAAGGAAATATGTCCTATCCCATCCTCCTCTTATAAACGGGCCTCTCCCCCATTGAGAGCATGGTTATGACTAGATACTTGATGTATAAGAACAAGTTAAACAACATGGAAGATAAGAGGCTTCCTAAAATTGCTTCAAAATCGAGTTATAACCACCATCAACTCAAGCGAGGATGGCATAAAGATGCCTAGTATTGGCTAAACTATTGGAGAATCATGGAAGACACCATTTTGCAAAATAAAGATACTATTAAAAAAAATGTCAAATCAAAATTTAAGGAGAAACTTTGGTGTGATAAAGAGTTAGAGGGAAAAAAAATGAAGATATTATTAGGATGTAATCAACCCTAATCTAGAAGATCAAAATTATCTATCTATTTTGCCAAGTGTAAATAAAAAAAAATAAGCATTTCTAAGATAAGAACAAATTCTCATGGGCTCCATAGTGAAACTAGGTGTTGGTCAATTCCTAAAATGCCATGGGATGAAAGAGTGTGTCACCTTTGTGACACTAAGAAGGTTGAAGATGAAAATCACTTTATCTTAGATTGTCCAACCTATACCCATATTAGATCTCATTTTCAAAATATTTGTCACACTACCAACCTTCTTAACCTCTTAACTCAACAAAAGTATGATGATCCTGGAAAGCTTCTCTTAATTCTTTTCAAGCACAGAAACAAAATTCTAAAGAATGACAAGTAATCACTTACCCTCTTAAGGTTTGATAGACCAATTCAGTCTTAGTGGACGTTCATCATCATCATCATCATCATCATCATCATCATCATCATCATCATCATCATCATCATCATCATCATCATCATCATCATCATCATCATCATCATCATCATCATCATCATCATCATCATCATCATCATC
>ML780995.1:0-16798 GCA_009831015.1 Picea engelmannii | reverse complement strand
TGCCAACACTTCCCTAAACATTGGTCACAAAGGATCATTCTACCTATTTTTAGAAGTGGGGATAAAATAAATCTATATAACTATAGGACCATTATGATTATCCCCATTTTATCAAAGCGGTATGGAATTATTTTAGAAAAGAAGATTACCATATGGGTAGAAATCCATGGAAAAAGTGCTAAAGTATGGGACAGATTTAGGAGCTATCATTATATTGTGGACCACCTTGTTACACTTGGGATCATTGTGGAGGAGTGTTGCAATAATAAAACCAATCTCCTTTGTTGTTTCACTGACCTTGAAAATATTTTAACATAGTGCCTAGGAAAAACCTTTGGAACGAGATGGAAGAGTTAAACATTCCTTTTGAGTTGAGGGATATTGCTGCAAGGTTGTATGAGCATGATATTTACAAGTTTAGGAACATTGAGGGATGCTCAGAGGAAACTAAATACATAACATTGGCATTAAGAATGGTTGTCCCTTTTCCCCAACTATTTTTTGCCTATACATTGACAAGTTAGAAGATTATTTGGAAAGAGAAGGTTGTGTTGGCCCAATTCTCACTGGTATAGTCCCTTTGATCCTAGAAATCAACAAAGAATCCTCAAATATTTTTTCTCCAATATGAGTATGACTACTAATACTGACAAAATGAATGTTATGATAATTAAATCCAAAAAATTCACCCATGAAACTTTCATATATTAAAATCATAACTCGGAGGAAGTTCCTTCATAGAAATATCTCAAAATCAATATTCATCGTAAGCTCAACTAAAACTATAACATTGAGAAAAGGATAAATAGAGGGTAGAAATCTTATTATGGGTTTGAAAAAAATTGTAAATTACTAATTATTTGGATATGAGATAAGAAAAACATCCTCCTTGAGACTCTCATTACTCCTATTATTCTATATGGATGTGAAGTTTGGGGATGCAATATTTCTAGAGAATCATCGAGAAAGATAGAGAAAATCCAAAATAATTTTATAACTTATACTATAAAAATTAAAGGAAATACACCCCATCCTATCCTTCTCATGAAAGCGAGAATTTCCCCTATATGGATAAGGAAAGGAGAATGCTCAGTGGTGTTGGGATAACACAAGAATTCTGGGTGGAGGCAGTGGAGACTGCAAGATATCTGGTGAATGTGTCTCCTTCGTCAACGCTAGTCGAGATGACTCCAAATGAGGAATGGTATGGTATGAAGCCTTTGGTGCCACATATCAAAGTATTTTTCTATGATGCATTTGTGCATGTGCCCAAGCAAAAGAGGAGCAATTTGGAGAAGAAGGTAATCAAATGTATTTTCATCGGATATAAAGAAGGGATGAAATGATATAAGATCTGGTATCCTGCATCAAGGAGAACAATGTACAGTCAAGATGTGGTATTCAGAGAAGTCAGAGGTAAATCCGAGCCTGAGGAAGTTGTTCAGACCGAGAATAATACT
Source organism: Picea engelmannii (assembly GCA_009831015.1). Classification (NCBI taxonomy): domain Eukaryota; kingdom Viridiplantae; phylum Streptophyta; class Pinopsida; order Pinales; family Pinaceae; genus Picea; species Picea engelmannii. Next base: position 15,338 of record ML780995.1, on the reverse strand, counting down.
AATACGGTGCATTTTGAACTGAGGAATGAAGAAGATGATTCAGATGAGTCAATTGAATCTGAGGAATAGGTTGAACAACTGACTTTGGTGGTAAGGAGGTAAGAAAGAGTAAGGAAACAAGTTGAGAGGTATAGTCTGCCTGAATTCCATTCCGCATTTGTGCTAACCACCATCGATGATGAGCCCAAGTTGGTTGGTGAGGAAGTCAATTTTGAATATGGTAAACTTTGGAAGGATACCATGATAGAAGAGATGGAATCCTTGTACAAGAATGAGACATGGGATTTAGTTAAGTTACCTAGTGGAAGGAAGCTCGTCGGTAGCAAGTGGGTGTTCAAGAAGAATATGAATGTCGTAGGACAAGTCGAGAAGTTCAAATCTCGACTCGTAGCGAAAGGTTATTCCCAAGCTGAGGGAGTCAACTTTGGTGATATTGTTTTCCCCTATTGCAAAATTAACTTCCATTATAGTACTAATGTCTCTGCCCGCAACATTCGATCTGGAGCTATAATAGATGGATGTGAAGGCAACGTTCCTACATGATGACCTGGAAGAAGAAATATACATGAAACAACCTAAAGGATTTGTAGTGAAGGGGAAGCAAAAGTTGGTGTGAAAACTCAAAAGATCCCTTTATGGTCTAAAGAAATCGCCAATGATGTGGTACTAAAAGTTTGACACATACATCCTTATTTTTGGATTTGTGAGAAGCAAAGTGGATCACTGCATATATTCCAAGGAAGAATGTGGGTGTTTCATATATGTAGCTTTGTATTTCAATGACATGTTTTTGATTGAAAACAACATGGATGCAATAAAGGAGGTGAAGAAGCAACTATCCTCCATGTTCGACATGAAGGATCTTGGTGAAACTAAATTCATTATGGAAATGGAGATTAACAGAGATCCAGTTGCTAGAAATTTCTTGTTGAATCAAATGAAGTATATTGAAATAGATCTGAAACGGTTCAACATGCAGGATTGCAAACTGGTGAAGGTGTACATTTTTGTGTGAGAAAGGCTTACTGTTGAACAGTTTCCAAAGACACAGGAAGAAATAGAGGACATGGCATGTGTTCCTTATGCAAGTGCTGTTGGTATTATAATGTATGTGATGGTTTTCACTCGACCAGACATTTCCCATGCAGTGGGAGTGTTGAGGAGGTACATGTCAACACCTGGAAATGAGCACTGGATAGTTTTTAAGAGAGTATTCAGGTATTTGTGTGGCATAAATGATTATGCTATATGCTACCAAGGAAGACCTAGACGTGACAGTGGTAAAGTAGATGTACATGTCTTTGTCGATGCTGAATGGGATGGAGATATGGATAGACAGAGGTCGACCAATGGATATGCCTTCAAAATGTTTGGTGGATAAATAAGCTAGATGAGTAAGCGATATGCAGTCATAGCCTTGTAAAAAACAAAAGGTGAATACATGGTGGCCACTCATGGAAGAAAATAAGCGGTATGGATTCAAAGGTCATGTTTAGGAATCAGGTTTGAGAAGAGAGCTATGAAGGTGAGTTGTGATAGTCAAAGTGCAATATTTCTGGAAAAGAATGCTACTTATAATTCAAAGACTAATCACATTGATGTGCAATACTATTTCGTAAGAGATATGGTGGAAAGTAACAAGGTGGTACTGGAGATATTAAACACGTTGGAAAACATAGAAAACTCATCGACTAAGTTTGTGAGTCCCCTGAAGTTCTCCTAGTGCAGAGAGGCAATGGGCATTTCTTCCTTGGGTCTGTGAATGAAAGTTTAGGAATCTCCTATTTCAACAAAGAAAACAAAAAGTGGGAGAATGTTGGGTTGTTACATTCTTTGCAGTGAAAGTCTAATTGAGGTAGATCAACTGGCGGTTGAAGGTTGAGGTGGATTGGCATTAGTCAAGGTAGAGGTGGATCAAGAACAATTCGAAGGTTGAGGGAGATGACCGGGGAAATTAGAAGTTGAATATATCTACGACAAGTCAACCGAAAATAGGTCGAAGTGCGAGTGTGAGATGATCGACTAGAGACTGAATGAAGGATCGACTGGTAACCTGAATTGGAGTTGACTGTAACATAATACATGGATTTGCGGGATTTGTAGCCAATGATATGCATGTATCTGTAACCATTTTTGGGTGCCAATCTTTAGGTTTTTCATATTGTAAAGCCTATAAATAAGCGTGTTGTAATTTCGTAAAGGATAATGAAAAATGTTGTATTGCACTTATGCAGGTTAATGCATGTGTAATTGTAGGTTGATGGTCATGCATATGTAAGCCGAATTGGCTACAAAGTTGTATTTGTGCAAGGATGAGGGTATCATGTCGATTGTGTCTTTGGTGTGGACCAAGGTTAGATATGTAACCCTTTATTCATATTGAATAAGACAACAAGAGAGCAGATCGCTCAAAGGAATGTTGGTTTTTCTCGGTTAAGGGTTCCAAGGTAAAATATCAGTGTATTGTGTGATTTCTTGTTTCATTTATGTTCTTGATTAAATTCTTCTTCTCTTCTTCTAGTATTAGTGTGGAAGTGTCTTTCATTTCCTGAAAAGAACATAGTTATCGATTTGATGAGAACTATGACCTAAAAGTGATAACTCTGGCTCCCATATTTTTGGACAAACAACACCAAAAGAAACCTCCAAATCGAAAAGTGGTGCTTCTATCACTTTTTTCCAGCGATTAAAATTTACACCTTTTAAATGATTGAACTTTTTTAATATTTAGTTTTTTTTTTAAATAATATTTTTTAATTTTTTTATATTTGGTGTTTTCCATCCATCCACAACTTGGGCCTAATGGTTAAGAACATGTGTTTTCTCCTAAGATATCATAGTTTGAAATCCAGAGGGTGTAGGATATGTACACATACATAGACTTTCATAATCAAATCTTTGTGTGAAGGGGGTCCCTTTTCCTGCAATCAGGGGGGTCTCATACATCAATTCGATGTCTCGCTTGGTCGTGACCTTAAAATTGGTTTTATAATTTTAGGCCCTAAACAAAAAGAGTTTTGTTATGGGTAGCATCATGTTTTTATTTGATGTATCCAAGTGTGCGCAACACTATGACATGTCTACAACCTTTCTTTGATAACAATCCTCGCGCACTACTCAATTGCGTGCAAATACTAAACTTGGTGTCAATCGATCACCAACCTATATGTACATTTACATTTACAATTGGTACCAATTGCTCACCAACCTATATGTACAATTGCAAATGGGGTTCAAATCAGGGACATTACAAATGACAACCTCCTTCCCAAATATTTTTGAAAGGTATCAAGTGGAATTCATCACATCAAGGGATATGGTGGCTCTGACATTAAATTCCAACACCAACGTACCATTGGGAAATCAAATAGTAGGGAAGAGACATGGTGTACCCTCGGTATGGAAACTGTCAATGGATGAAGGGAGAATTTGACATTCTTTTACCCCTCCCTCGGTCTTGTCACATTTTCCATTAGATGGTAAATTTGAATTACATATTATTGCAGGGACGATTTGATCTCAAAGTAGTCATCCAACTTTGACATTTTTATGTCGTGGAATTTGATGTATAGGTGAGAATTTTGTTAGTAAAATTGTCGAATTTCATGCATTTGGATGGTGAGTTTGTGGAATTTCATATGGAAATGCAGGATCAGGATGGTGAATTATTGATTTTGGTTTCAAGAGGGAGAATTTGAATTGGAATTTGACTTCATAGTATAATCCACATCAATTTCTACTAATTTCCAGAGCCTCAAAACATGATTGATGAACTATATTGTGCTAATGTGTCACAATAGAGACCTACTTCTAGTTCCTGAGGCCATTGTATCATGAATTTTAGAGCCATTAATTGGTTTTCGTATAGTGCTAGGCTTAATTCGGAAAAATTTGTTGCAGAAAGAATCAAAGGTAAGTCTATAGAAGTAAATGTTTAGGAACTTGTCCAATTTTTGTCAAGGTATTTTACTAGTCGAACTTCAAGAGGAAATTTCCTTTCTCTTACCCCATTTTATGGTGCCTTTAAATATGAGTTGTGCTTACTAATCCCCGTCATAGTCTTAGTATGAGCATGGAACGATTTGAACTTGACCATTTCGTGCCATCTTGAATTTCCTACGTGAATTGCTGACATCAACTTGAAATTTGCAAGGCTTGTGTATTCCCAAGCTCGATGATATGTTTTAAATCTATATATGTTTATTTGGAATGTCAATGTGGAAAATGGATTTATAGCCATATGATTCACATAGGAGAATGAATGGGTGTTTTGAGTCTTGTCCAAAGAGGCTTGGTTAAGGTGATTGTTCTGATTACATGAGCATTGCTTTTTGTCACAAGGTATTTACCCAGTGAATCTATGACATAGCACCCACATTCATGGGATATTAAAGAATAACCCTAATAACAACATCATTTTCAATGTCACAACGAATCCTAGGTATAATCTATTGAGCTTTGTTTTGGTATTTTTGTTTCAAGAATATTGAACAAGATTATACAAGAATCTTGAAAATGATTCAATGTGGATGATTGATTGATTGGTAAAGGAATGAATTTTGAGTGGTCTCACCTTGATATGATTCTAGGCTATTTTGAGGTTAAAAAATCTCTTATTTGGTTGGTTGACCCCTCCTAGTAACTTCATTTAACGAAAATCATTTAACATTATTAATGCCACGTAAAGAGTTTTAGGGATAACTATATTCTCTTGTATGCCTTATTGTTTCTTTCCAAGGGACTCCATTCTCCCTCTTTGGAATTCAAAAGGTCTTATCAATGTAATTTTGGTTGATATTGTTCCAAGGGCTTCCATTCTACCTCTTTGGAATTCAAAATGTTTTATCAATGTAATTTTGGCTCACACTGAGCGATGCGACTTCATATATTATTGTGCCCATAGATATTTTCACCATCGCTTTCTATATAGGTTGTACCATTCATATCACCACTCTTCTTTTGTTAAAGAACCATTGAATCTTTGGTATCTCAACGTTTGGTTCTAAAAATGAAATTTGGTTTGTGGTTCAGTTATGGTGCATCCATTTGTCTTTTTCTTGGCTACATGACATGGTTCAATTGGTTCGATTTCATGAATAAATTAGGGCATTGCAATTTTGAGTTTGTTCGGAGCACTACAATTCCAATTGCAATTCCAACTAGTTTCTTTAAGTAAGATTATTTTTCTTATTTCTAACATATTTATATTGGGATGGGATTAAAATTGATTAATATTCCTTTGTCATTCTGACGAGACAATTCAATTTTATGGTTCCGACAAGACAATTTTATAGTTGATCTAATTTGCATTGATCTTGTCTAACATTTTAAAAAAATTGTTAAGAAATGATATCTCGACAAGACAAATTTATTGTTAACAAATGATATCTTCTTCGAGTAGTACGTACAACCTCAAAGAGTATATCCCATCCTTAAAGGGCCGACGGAAATGCAATGGTAAAAAGAAAAGGAATACATTTAAAATACCTATTGGATATGGGCACACTTAATCACCTTTTAATCTAAAATTCTAATCTGATGGCTAACAATTGAAAATACTGGAATATTCTTAGTCGTCCTGCCAAATCAATGAATGTGATTTACTCTTCATAACTTCCTTGTATTTTTGAATGCATTAGTTAACCTGTTTACTTTTTAACATTTACCTAATCATATTAAGAAATTACTGTACCACCATATGATTGCCACATTTAACTGATTAACCTTTGGAATTACCACATTTAAGATTATCTTTCAACACCAACTAGTGGTTATTTCATCTGAAACAATCTCATATTTAATGGATTTGATGTGAGAAACGTGAACATTGACATTTTAATCATCCACCTCCTTGCTATTTTCTTGGATTCTAATATATTTATGGATAGGGATAAATGTGTTTTTAATCATTTAAGTATTTTCTTTGAGTATTTTTAATAAATGAAGAAAAATTACAACCATAGATGTGAGTGCAGCAGCTTCATCAAGTTCTCCTTGTCTAATCCTTTCTCAAAATACCCACGATCAGAATGACAATAACTTCACTAATAATTCTCCTCCACTTCATTGTGTGTTTCCTATGAGATCATAGGTTTCATGCTTCTAATCCTTCCCCCTTTTTCACCATGAGAGGGCCTTATTATATAGGTTAGAGAGGCCCAACCACTTCAGATATCTTTAGGGTAAGTTGAGGATTTTCCTCCTTCGGTTAGGGATCTTCCCTAAGATCATGGCTTGACTAAGGATTCGAATCCAATTGCCTTCAAAGATTGAAGGGATCTTTCCCTCATTCTTCTCAATAAACCAACTGTTGCCCAGAATAGGTAGCGCTCCTCCAAAAGGGCAGTCAAAGCGTTATAACGCTCCCTAGTAATGTATAGGGGGGCGAAAACACTCCTAAAAATAACAACGCTCCTCTAAAATGGCAGACAGAGTGTTATAACACTCCCAGATAGTCTATAGGGGGCCGCCAACACTCCTGAGAGATGTATAGGGGAGCGCTCTCCTCTAAAAACTCAACTTTAGTGGTTATTTCAAATGGCAAGAGGTTCATAAACCTAGTTAACCATTCCTCTTCTTCCAAATCAAATGTTTGAGGTGTTTCAAGTGTCTTTCTGATGTCGTTATAGGTACGACATAGGCATTATGGAAGTATGCTTTCTTGACACTTGCGACACTTGCGAGCAATATGAGACACTTGCGACACTTGTAATGACGACACTTGCGACACTATCGAAGTGAGTAATTTTGATGTGTAACAGATTGCCCCCCAAAGTATGAAGTTAGAAGACGAGAACTGATAATTGAAATTCTTTGTATACTTTCAAGCAAGGGTATAGACGCAGAGAACCTGACAGAAGCTGCACACAAACATCAACAAATATTATGACATGTTTCAAACCCAAGGCAGGCATACCTATGCTTGGGTGATCAAGACTTGCAAGATATGGCCGCCATAAAATACACTACAGATCCATAATTGTATTGATAAAAGGTATAGCCACCGAGGATAGATCATGGATCTATACTCCTATGACCTGAACTAATCGTCGCCACGAAGAATACATAGTGGATCTAAGAGATGACAAGACATAGACATGACCAATACAAAGTGGATCTATGTAACAATATATGTGTCATTATTCAAAAGAAACTCCTTCGGAACCTAGGTAAAGTACATATAAGAGTGATGACTCAACCCAGGGTCTTCTTACCGATCCCGATGTAGTACGGATATAACCATGTGAATAGATGTACTGATGTTGAACATGGCAGAAACCACTTGATTACCGGTCAATGTTGTAAACCGTTAACAAGTGCGAGGAAAATCATCATTAATGTCAATGATTCCCAAGGTACCCTAGTACATTCCAACGAAATGTGAATAGATGAGTTGAAGTCGAACATCCATGGAATCATTCGATCAGAGGTCAATGATGTAAACCCACTGTCGAATGTGAGGAGGCCTGCCATTGAGGCATGCAGGTCCCAAAGTACTAATTGGTTTCTAAGTCTAGTTCCTGGATAATGTGTTGAAGTCGACAGGAATAGACTCGTCGAAGCAGGGCCTTGATGTATCCCCCATCAACGACATGAAACAGACACAAAGATGTAATTGGTAGATCAAATGAGCATGGACTGACACAGGTATTGAGACAAGATATTTATGATGGTTGACTCTCGAGGCAGATACTTCCCTTGATAGCAAAGCACAACAATAGAAACATGACACGGACCAAAACACGATAATGCAATGGATACTGTGACTTTCGTCGGGTGACCCAAAGGAGTAAGAAAAAATCAGAGGATTGGTTCAGTGCAGAGGTTCAGTGGATTAATATGTGCTCAAAGACAAAGTGCCATGTTCAAGGGAGACTCTAAGAGTTACTTGGTAATGTTGTCAAAAACTGCTTGGCTTGTTTCTTTCAATTTTTCCCCCATCTAGATAGACGAGTACCTCTTTTTGATTTAACGAGCTCGAGGAGGATAACACATGCTCGATATAACTCACCTTCGGTAAGTTCCTCTTCCTTTATAATGAACTAGAAGAAATAAGAGTTTGGTCCCGTATGGGCCTATCGATGTTTGTTTAACGAGTCCAAAGACAAAAAACTCGAAGGTTTTTCATGATTATAGAGTCTAGAAAAACACTTAAAAGAGAACTCTCTCAGCCCCTTTTTCGTAAAGTAGTATGATGAGACCGAAAAAGAGATAAAATATCGCTCAACAGACATTTTCCTCAAATACTTTAACGAGCGTGAAGAGAACAAGGTCGCTCGACAATCTTTTCATCTTTAGAGAGTCTGAAAAGAACTTAAAGAAGACTCCAATGTTGTCCTTTTTCTTAATGTTAGTCTCGCGAGGCCGAAAAAGGGATAAATTATCACTCGAAGGACACCCTTTCAAACCTTTTAATGAGTGGGAAAGGAAGCAAGATCACTTGACAATCTTTTCATGTTTAGAGAGTCTGAAAAGAGCTTAAAGGAGACTCCAGGGGGTTCCTTTTTCGTGTATCCATATAGGTACGAAAAAGAGATAAAAGTTTACCCAGATGAATTCTCATGTATTTACGAGCACGAGAAAGAACAAATACTAAACTCGGTATGCCCCCAGCTTGAAAATCTAGTGGCTTCACTCCAGAATGATCATCAAAGGCTGGAGACATGCCCTCTAAGCTTCAATTCATTCACCAACTTTGAGGTTGTCACCAATTTCTCTAGTAGATGAGAAAAAGGAGAAGGGTGGATGAAAAGAAGGTTTAAGAGAGGTGACTGTTTCATTTTTTAACGAGCTTGACCCAGGAAAAGAACTATTCTTAGGGCCTCTATTTCATTTTTTAACGAGCTTTCCACAGAGAAGAGAAACTATGCTCGTGGCTGCTTCTTGATCATGGCTTCCAAGAGAATACCACTCTGAAAGGATACCATGTCAAGAGACAAAACTTGGTCATGGCCTCCAGGAGATCTTCGTTGGATGGAAGATAATCACTCGGGAAGGACCACATGTTGAGGGTCGCGATAGGAGTAAGGAGATCAGGCTCCAATAATCCTACCGAAGAAATCACCATGTCCACTACTGGATCAAAATAATCGAAAGTTGAAATCATGGGATATGATGGAAAATCAACACCAGGAGGGGAGATAGAGTGTATATCTTCCCGGATTTCTTCACAAGGGGGAAGAAAAGAGGGTCGGTGATGGTTATTATCTCGAGGTAACTTGTCAATGCGAAGCATTTCTGGAATAGATTCATGAAAAGGAAAAATTGGGGAAATGTAGTCGATTGTCGACGACAAGGAACTCAATCGTGATTGCATCAAGGAACTATCAGGAACCAACATATGTTGGTCATTCGACGAGGGAGAAGCAGATTGGATAGAAACGTATGATGGTTCAGCTGGACCAAGTGGCGCGATGTCACCTAGTGCATCGAATTCCAATAGACAAGATACAATCCAAGGGTCAGATGATTCCAAAGATTGATAAGACACGATCGAAATCATATCGATGGTGGAAATATGATGTGTCGTCGGTGGAAGTGGTGTAGGGAAGGTACCCATGAGGCTAGAATATTTCAGTAAGACAACACCAACGTTTTCATACGTGATCTTGTGGTCTCCCAAGAAAGGAATATTGTTGGTAGCGGGAACGCGAGCATCGGTCGTGCAGAAATCCAACTGATCAACAGTGACAATTTTTCCCTGATGAGGAAATTGGACACCGAAAAACTAACGAGGCAACAACAGTCATAGCATAAAACCAACTTCTTCCAAGTAACAAGTTGTAATCGAGGGGAGCATCGACCACCTCGACATCAACGGTAACATTTTTGCCACCCAATTGGATGGGTAGGGACTGTAGAAGCCCATGGGGATGAAAACCTCGCCCATCAAAGGCGCGTAACATCGTTGGGGATTTTTTAAGTGCGGGTGATTTTAAACCTTTCCAACACGCTAAAGACATGACACAAGTTGAGGCTCCCTCATCCAGAATAGTTCGGTGGATTTGTTGATTGTGAACAACAACATCAACTTGGAAAGAAAGTTGGTGGGAGAGACGAGACTCATAATTTTCCAGGTTAAACATGATATGGTTGGACGACTCAGGATCAACAGTGCCAAGAGAGGCCAAGAGCGTTCTACGTTGACTAGGGCAGTGCTGTAGAACTTCTAACGCGGACATAACACACGGTGCTTGAGCCAAATCTTCAACAATCTTGTAGTTCTCGGCGACACGTGAACTAGGATTAAAGGTAGCTTTATGTATAGTGCTCTTAGGAGGGCGTAAGATAGAGTTGAATGTGGGTTTCTCAATCTGAAGTGGTCCAGAGAGAGGATTAACCGATGGAAGACTAATGGAGGACGATGATGGATCCGATAAATTATTGGTACCGTTAGTGTATTTTCCTTTGTCAGGGTTACCTGGTGTGTCGTATGTCTTAGAGAGAGTGGTCAAATTGATCCCATTAAACATATAAATATGTGCACTCGACGAGGCCTCATCATGAGGATCGTTAGAACTGCCCCCAGGAGAGGGGGTTTGAGCAACCATGGATTGTTGTTGTGGAAAAGGATGAGTAAGAACAACGGGTTTTGATTTTCCTTGGAAAATTTTGGCCACTTCATTGTGAAGTGGAAAATATCGAGTGTAGTGATTGTCACCACAAATGATACACGGGAATTTCATTTTCTGTTGTGGTTTCTTTTTGGTAGCAGGTGTTTGATTTTTTGGTTGTTCATTATTATTTTTGATTTGTTCTTTGTCTTCTTCTTACCTCCAGATTGTTGTGAAGGGGCATATTGAACTGCATTCACCTCAGAGATATGAGTTTGGGGGGAGGTAGAGGAGAGTGTGAGTGATTGGGAAATAGATTGAGTTTTGACATAACCGATAACACCATCCGCATGAGATGAGGAATTTGGTTTGGATGGATTGGTATTAGCTCGAGTAGGATTCAGAAGAAAATCATACAAAGTACTAGATTGGGAATAAACCAAATCTAAATACTGAGCCTGAGCGATGGCTTGTTCTTCTGTGACCGCACCACCCATAGCGACATCACGAGCGATCAGGGGTAACAGTGATTTAGTAAACCATTCTGCCAATAGTATGTCAGGAATGATTTCCTTGATCATCCTTCGTCGTTGCCTCCACTCATGAATATGATCAGAGATATGCACGGAGTTAGTTTGACGAAGGGAGGTCAAGAGTTCAGTACCCATCTCCTAGTGAATAGGTAGTTGAAAGTGCATGAGGAAAGACATGGTAAGGGAATTGAAATCGTGGAAAGAAGCATGTGGTATCCCGATATACCATTTTGTTGTCGAACCGATAAGTGTTCACTGGAAAAGATGCAAATGTACAGAATCATCCATGAGGGATTTTGATGAACACCACAAATGGAAAGTCATTACATGGTTGTTTGGATCTTCGCCAGGGTTTCTGTCAAATTTTGGAATATTAGAAGGAAGTTTAGCTAGAATGACTAGCCAAACCGGTGAATGAAAAATAGGATCATTAGTTAACCAAGACAAGTTTGGGAGATCCAGAGTCGCAAGGAAAGGTAGTTGTCGGTTAATTTGCGAATGATGTTGGTGTGGCATAGGAACACCAGTAGGACCATAAACTGGGTTAGGTGGATAGTTGTAACCAGTAGGTCCTCCTACATATGGTTGTTGCTGGCCAGGATAAACAGGATTCGATGGTGCATGAGAAACATTTGTATAACCCGGTGGGTTCTGAGCATTATAGGCCGGGTGATTTGTTTTCCCATGAGGAGGATAAACGTTTTTCCCTTGAGAATGATAAGGAGTAGATCCCGGAGGCGGATACACATTAGACCCATGAGGTGGATAAGACTATGGTCCTAGAGAACTCCAGGTGGTGTTTGGGATGCCGCCTGGATAAGATTGTCCGTAAGATGTTTCGGAAGGAACATGATTAGACACTCCTCCTAATGGGTTATTATACGAGTGCCCCCCAATGTGAGGTTGAGTAAAAGTGCCTCCTGAAGATACTCCCCACGATTGTGAATGGTTTCCAGCAAACGAAGGTTGCCCCCCTGCTAGTGGTGGATTTACGATCGGGGTATGACTGGCAAACGAAGTTTGCCCTCCAGGAGGAGCATGAAAAGGGGGCTATCCCCTGGGAGGGGTAGGACCTCCATGGAAAGGTAGTCCTCCAGGAGGGAAAGGTTCATTGGATGGTGGTTTCCGTCCAGCCGATTGTGTTTGGCCAACAGGGGTCTGCATTCTCGGGTGAGAAGATGTCCCAGCAGGATCATGTGGAACATGTGGAGCTGTAGAGTAAAATCTTGTAGAAACGGGGTTAGAGATTGAAGTGCTTTGGAGATGGGTAGAGGTGATGAGTCCATCATTAGGATGGACTTGTGCTAGTGTAACAGTAGAGTTAATAACCTGATCGACTGGGTGATTCATGGTTTGACCAGATGGTCCTATTTCACTAGGAGGGTCATGAGGATGAAAGGGTTGTTGAAAAGATTTGAAATGTTCATAAAGATTGCGTCCCGATGAATTCCTCCATACAGAACGAGCAGGTGTGGGATTGGTTTCTATTGTGGTGCTAGGACGTACAGGAGTCCTATACTCATCACCAAATATTGGTTCTGTGGATCCCATATATGTTTCGTTAAAAATCCGCTCTGGTAATCATGGGATCTCTTCGTCTATGACATTCCCAAGGGAGTCTAAACGAACCAAAAGTGGTTCGAGAGGAGTTACCGACACAGATGTAGTGGGATTTTCAACCGTGACCAAAGTGCCTTCTGAGTTATCTAACGGAGGAACAATAACACTTCCAGCTTCAGATTGATTTTCTACCTATCTACGGTAGTTTTCTTCTCGAGGGTTAGGAGGTAAGGGTTGATATCCTTCCAAAGGAAGCCCTTGCATCCTACGTGATTGACGAAGACCTTTATCGTCTACAGGATAAATTGTGGAGAATAACAGAACACACTGAAAATCTAGGGCCAACTAACAAAAAGAAACAACATATGCTAATAAAATCTAGGAAACAACCAAGCAAACAAAAATTCTCTCGATGATCGTACTAGTTGGTGATGAAATCCAACGTCGCGTGATCAAGTCAAGAAGGGGCTAGGATATGGTGGAACAGTTACAATGGAGACCTTCTTAACGAACTTTCACCTTGGTGCAAGCTTCCACGCAGTAATTGTGGATTTACCCTCCAAGGAGCCCGAGTGAGTTTGAAAAATGTTTGTTCCAGGTACAGTGAGACTTCCCTTCACCGTCACCTTGTGTAAGTACCTAAAGATTATGGCAACTAAAGACACCAATTCCCAGTGAGTCCATGGGCAGGTACAGTTGACAGTCCGATCCGAAAAGTATGGGCAGGATAACAAGTCCGAAATCAACTCGAGAGGCTCCCACACATAATCATGGGTATACCTTCAAGTGACCCCCAATATACGATCCGACCACTACAAATAGTTGAAACACAGAGGGATAATCTCTCTAATTCACCCGAATGCGACCTCGTGTGTAACCCCTGTGTGAGAGGGGGATCCCAGAAAACCAATACGACAATTGGATTTGACTCTCCCTAGCTCAGGATGCTAATGTTTGGTTTGAAAACTTTGGAGAGTTGTACTCACAGCCTAATCCAAAGTGCTAACCCTAGTCTATTGTTGGTCGAAGATCCTAAAAACAAAAATTTCTAGATAATTTTTAATTAGCGTTTGTTTTACAGCTGTTCTTTACTCAAAGGGTGTATGAAAGTGAAACTGATGGAATGATGACTCAATTCCAAAAAAGATGCATAAAAGATGATAAGCAATCGTTTCTTTTCAATGAACGCATATTTAAGGGAAAGAGAAAGAGTCGTTTTCACTATCAAACACTAATATGAAATATCCTCAATCAATCGGTTCTCAATCGAATTTGATGCAATGCTAAAACATTTCAAAAATGCATTCTAATATGCAAACCAATAACTAATGTGTATCTTTTTTGTTTGTATGTGAATGATGACTAATTCAATGCAAAAACTTCTCCTTCCAACTATCCTTTCAGGTCAGGGAGATTCGGACAAGCATGATCAAATTTCGCACACATGACACACACCCTCTTGCTACGATCGAAACAAGAAGAAAATAGAAAACAAAAAATAACAAAGAAAAATCAAACAATTAACACAAAAGAGAGATGTTTAAGAATGATGACTTCAAAACCCAAATAAGATGATTCACAGATTTCTGATGCCATTCACCAGAGTTCCCGCTCAGTCGGATAGGAGAGAAGAAAGCAGTGGATTGATTTCAAGTTTTCAACAGCAGAAAAAATCAAAATGAAGAAGAAGGTCTCAAAATATGAACAACAAAGTGCTTATTCCTCATAAGGAAGGATGTCAAATTTCAAAAGGAAGAAGCATTTAATCACAAAGAATCTTAGTAAGTGAAGAAACAGGGTCTGGACCTCAGAAAATGCAATTTTGGAAGGTACTTTTGCAAAGGATAGGCTGGCGCTCTGGTGTAAGGGACACCAGAGAATTATAAAGCTCTATCTAAGACTTCCAGGGAGTGTTGGCCCTGGGCTAACATAGGCACAGGGGCGCCAGGCTTCAAAAACTCAGAAAACTGTCCAAAAACCCAAAATTTCAGTCAAACTTTGGCAATCAAGATGAATGTGATGGGGTAAGGAGTCAATCAGCATATGAAATCAAACATATAAGGTGAACAAGGTCTGAAAAAAACAAAGGGTAAGACAAGGTCTATGAGGAATGCCAAAACTGAAAAGTTTTGATTCATCCCCAGTGGAGTCGTTAATTTCTATTGAAGGAAAATCTCCCTGCGGATAGGTAGATCTCCTCTTGAGAGATAGACTCTTAAATCTTAAGAAAAAAGATGCTTATCATGGTCACTGAATTCCTTTTAGATCTATATAAACTAATGTGTGAGGATGAAGGAGAAAAGAAGTACCTCTTACCGGTGTTTGTCCCTGCACGGTCCAAGTTGAGCTACAATCTTGAACTCCTCGATAAGCCCTGTAGACAAACAAAATTACAAACAACTTCCTACTCTATTGAGATTAGTTCGAAATATATCTATATATTAGAGACAAATTGATGTGAGATCAAACACAGAATTGAAAGAAACAGACCAAGCATATTATATTCATAAGAACAACAATGAAGAAAACTTATAACCATAGATGTGAGTGCAGCAGCTTCATAAAGTTCTCCTTGTCTAACCCTTGCTCAAAAGACCCACGATCAGAATGACAATAACTTCACTGATAATTCTCCTCCACTTCACTATGTGTTTCCTATGATATCATAGGTTTCATGCTTCTAATCCTTCCC
>ML780994.1:1360885-1388573 GCA_009831015.1 Picea engelmannii | reverse complement strand
TGAGGGATAAAATGCAGAGATGAAAAACATAAGTTGGACAAAAAAGAAATGGTGTAAACAGTAGATTGTACGAGAACTTAAGATCATGAGAAGAACAAAGGAAGAGTAGATGGAAAGAGACAACAAGTGAAGCCAAGCATGAACAGATAGAAGCAGACCAGAATTGCAGAACAGAGAAGAAGTGGTAAGCATTGAAATGTTTGTATTGTTGTAAAGTATTATTCAAGCAAAGTTTTAGAAAACAGGGTTGTGGGTGGTGCTAGGGAGCACTATTGTCCTCAGAGTTTCAAGTGGGTGATTGAACATAAGGAGTTGTAGCTCCCATCTGGTTGCAACCATAAAAACCAGGGTGGTAGGGTGGTGCAAGGGAGAACCAATGTTCTCCGTTATACAGGTTGGTGCCTATGTGACTGGAAGTTGGTGTTGGAACACTCAGGGAGTTGGTGCTTCCTTCTAGTGGATTCTAGAGAAACCAGAGAGTTGGTGCTCTCAACAAGTTGCATCTTGTAAAACAGAGGTTGTAGCCTCATTTTGAGTTGGTGCTCAAAGATTGATGATGTACAGAACATAAAAGACTGCCTATCATTCTAAGAAGAAGAGGTTTTCTCCCTTTATGGGTTTCCTCATGAATATGTGTCTTTGTGTATACCATATGTGTGATTGATGTTTATTATTTCTATTGTTCATGTCTTGTATAATCTTGATCATCACTTGGAGAAGATTAATAATCTTTCAATAGGTACAAAATTTGTTTAAGCACAGTAACAACTGATTCACGCCCCCCTCTCAGTTGTCTTAGTAATTTCAACAACTAGAACCTAAGAAAATATGTGAATATGGTGGGTTGGGATCCCAAAGCCTTTTTTTCCTTTGTTTCTTATTTTAAGTATCTTCTTGTTTCTCTCTCTCGTAAGAAGGTTATGGTATCATAATGGCATTGTTTTGAATCCTCATGGAAAGGATTCCAATTCTAACTATGAGTTCTTGCTACTTTCTTGGACATCATTTGGGAGTTGTTTCTTTTTGGCTTGCATATCCCTAAAAACCTCATAAACATAAGTGATTTGAAGTGACTAAACCTTAGGAATCTTTTCCTGTTGATTTGGACATTACTTTTGTAGAGTAATTTTCTCTAAACCCCATGGATATGATATTGGGAGGGGAGGATTAGTTGGCTTACATATGCATGATGGATTATTTATGAGGGTTTCTTTCCTCAAATCATGTTGTTTATATATTCTAAGACAAATTTATGTCTCTTCTCTTCTTTATTTTTATCCTCGTGATGGGTAGAGTTCTCTCCTCTCTCCTATGCAAGAGAAGAGAGGGGGTTTTGATTTTGGGACAATGTCCTTGTATGGTGGAAACTCCAATCCGAAAAACTCATTTTTTCTTGAGCCAATATTTGTCCTTGATGTTCATTAAAAAGAGGCTTGTCATGCATTTTTCTTCTCCTTGAGGGCTTGGGAATTTTTTATAACTTGAATTGCTTCTCAAGCAGAGTGTGAGGAGGCATTTTAGAATTTTTTTACCCAAAAATGGCCATACTAATAGTATCCTTCGCACTTGAAAGGAAGTTGCTCATAGTCCAACCATTACACATGAGTTTAGTTATTCACTTGCATTTTTAAAGCTTAAGCAAGTCCTTATTCTAGATTTACCTTTAGATAGAACAAAGCATGAGAGAACGCCCCTTGACTTGGACTCGAAGATCTTGTTGAGGCTTCTTTGAGAAAATTTATTTCTTTCATTTCCATGGTGGTTATAGTTTTCCTAGCCAAAAGAGAGATTATAATGCTTCATTCTCTTGTTTTGGTTGCAAGCTGACATATTGAATTTGTTATTAATATTTTTTATTGATGATTATTAGACACATAATGAACATAAATTGGCATGAAAATGAAAATAGATGCTCATACAAAATTTAATTAGAATAAACTAATTAAATGGAATAATTCAATTAATCAAGATACAAAGGATTCCAATTGGACACCAATTGCACTAAATAAGATGTTATTTTTAAAATTTCCTAGTAAAAAATATGGATGAAAATTAGGAAGCCATATATACAAAAGGACAATAAAGAGACACTAATACGATTTTAAAATGACTTAAGTAGAAAACAAGACATAAATATGGAAGGAATATGCAATGTATATAAGATGCAACAAATAGTAAAAGAGACACAAAGTTGATGCATAGGAGACACTTGTGAGACACTCATTTGGTGCAAGAAAGACTCATTTAGACACATTTGAGATGCAAAGGAGATGCTAACTAGAAGCAAAATTCTCCCTAACGATGCATAAAATGAATAAAGGTACTAAAACTAAACACAAAAGACATAATGGAGACACACTAAAGACACAAAGAAGATGCAATTTAGACATATATAAGACACAAAGAAGATGTGGGAACGATGCAATGAAGATAAATTGTAGATAAAGTGCAATCACATTTCAGACATTGAAAAGACATGATTGAGACGCTATGTCTAAGACACCAAACAAGACACTCAAAGGATGAAAAAATGAAAAAAAGACGAATGATGAAAACCAACTAGATGTAAAATAGACAATCTTTTTTAAAAAGGACACTAATAAGACAAAAAAAAATGATGCCAACTAAAATGCCATTTTTGTATCCTAAAAGGATTGAGAATGCTTCCAAAGGAGTCATTCGAGATCCTTAATCCAAAAACATTAACGCCATCACTAAAAAGTGGGACATTGTCTACGTTTCTTAATCTAAAGGGGTGTGAAGCCACCGACTTCGACTTAATGAACATGATGGTTTTACTACCTTTTCACCATCTTTGCAAGGGTAGATGGATCACTTTTTTTGTGAGATTTGAACGTTGGTGGGGGCTAAGACAATACTTGAGTTTCATTAACTATGCTAACCACTTGTGGCTATGTTTTTGTCCTACAAACTTAGGAGGATTTTTTTAAATACAAAGATAATGGGTGCAAAAAGAACTCCCCAAGCCTTAATTACAATAGTGAACTCCCCTCTCATTGATTCATAAAGATAGAAGTCTATTTGGATTGGAAAAGAGGAGATACGAATGATATTCCTTAGATCAGGAAAGGATCTAGTTCCATTGCTTTCATGAGATGCATATAACCAATTGATATTGATAGATACTCCAACAATCCACAATCCAAACTTTGATATGATCAAAGTAAGAAGACATCTAAAGAAAAAAATCATAAACAAAAGTATGATCTTCTATTGAAAGAAATAAATATATATGATCATAGTTATAATTGACACGTACATATCAAATTAGTTTAAACTAATCGTTATAATTTTAACTTTGCAAAAAAATGAATATATGAAGAAATATAGAAGATGTGTACACAATTGTGTGTGTCATGTTCTCCTAGAGGAGGGAGGATTTTCTGTTGAAGATTGACTGGGGAATAATGTGGGGAAAGAAGGGACCTCTCCTATTGTCGGTGTAGTTGGGAGGTAGTAGGGGGAGAAGATGGTGATTCTTTCTCCTACAAAGAGGATTTAAATGAACCATGGGGGTTGGTCACAATGCTAGAGATTCGTGTTGCAAAGAGAGACTCTTGAAGGTGTTGAATCTAGGCCATCTAATGAGTTTGGTATTCACTAACCAATGGGAAATAGTGGGTGAAGTAATCCAACTACCCACAAATTGCACAAGGGAACCTATTCTGTGAGTTCAATGAGGTGGACATGTAGTAAATATTGGATAAACCCTATTTGGTAGCCGATGCCAGTTGTGATTAAAATTGGGTGGAGGATGTTGGGAGCATCATTCGATGAACTACGACCAACATGTCATAAAAGTGTGATAGATCAAGACAATGGAAAGTGTAGTGTCCATACATTGAAAAACATGCACAAAGTTGATTGGTATGAAATTTATTATTGTGAGTGGTGAGTGATTTCTGAGTTATCAATACCATAAAACCTAGATATTCCCACAAACTCAATAAATGACCAATAAACCATGAGCAAGACAATAAACTGATTATGACACATTGAGGACCTAAGAAAATATGTGAATATGGTGGGTTGGGATCCCAAAGTCTTGTTTTCCTTTGTTTCTTGTTTTAAATATCTTCTTATTTCTCCCTCTCATAAGAAGGTTGTGTTATCATAATGACATTGTTTTGACTCCTCATGGAAAGGGTTCAAATTCTCGCTGTGAGTTCTTGCTACTTTCTTGGAAATAATTTGGGATTTGTTTCTTTTTTGCTTGTGACTCCCTAAAAACCTTAGAAACATAAGTGATTTGAAGTGACTAAGTCTTATTGATCTTTTCTTGTTGATCTGGACATTCCTTTTGTAGAGTATTGTGCTATAAAACCCATGGATATGAGATTAGGATGGGAGGATTAGCTAGCTTACATATGCATGATGGATTATTTATGAGGACTTCTTTCCTCAAATCATGTTTATATATATACACTAAGACAAATTTATGTCTCTTCTCTCCTTTATTTTTTATCCTTGTGATGGGTAGAGTTCTCTCGTCTCTCCTATGCAAGAGAAGAGAGGGGGTTTTGATTTTGGTACAACATCCTTATATGGTGGAAGCTGCAATGCAAAAAGCTTGTTTTTTCTTGAGCCAATATTTGTCCTTGATGTTCATTAAGAAGAGGCCTGGGAATGCATTTTTCTTCTCCTTGAGGACTTGGGAACTTTTTATAACTTGTATTACTTCTCAAACAGAGTGTGAGGAAGCATTTTAGAATTTTTTTCCCAAAAATGGCCATACTAATAGTAGCCTTTGCACATGAAAGGGAATTGCTCATAGTCCAACCATTGCACATGGGTTTAGTTATACATTTTTATTTTTAAAGCTTAAGCAAGGCCTTCTTCTAAATTTACCTTTAGATAGAACCAAGCATGAGAGAACACCCCTTGACTTTGAATCAAAGATCTCATTGAGACTTCTTTGAGAAAATTTCTTTCTTTCATTTCCATGGTAGCTATAGTTTCCCTAACCAAAAGAGAGATGTGCATGCTTCATTCTCTTGTTTTGGTTGTAAGTTGACATATCAAATTTGTTATTAATATTTTTTATTGATAATTATTAGACACATAATGAACATAAATTGGAACAAAAATGAAAATAGATGCTCATATGGAATTTAATTAGAATAAATTAATTAAATGGAATAATTCAATTAATCGAGATATAAAGGATCCCAATTAGACACCAATTGCACTAAATAAGGTGTTGTTTTTAAACATTTCTAGTGAAAAATATGGATGGAAATTAGGAAGCCATATGTATACAAAAGGACAATAAAGAGACACTAATACGATTTTAAAAATGACTTAATTAAAAAAAAAGACACAAGTATGCAAGGAATATGCAAGGTATACAAGGTGCAACAAATAGTAAAAGAGACACAAAATTGATGCATAGGAGACACTTGTGAGACACTCATTTGGTGCAGGAAAGACTTATTTAGACACATTTGAGATGCAGAGGAGATGCTAACTAGAAGAAAAATGCTCCCTAAGGATGCAAAAAAAGAATAAAGGTACAAAAACTAAACATAAAAGACATAATGGAGGCACACCAAAGACACACTAAAGACACAAAGAAGATGCAATCTAGACACATATAAGACACAAAGAAGATGTGGGAATGATGTAATGAAGATAAATTGTAGATAAAGTGCAATCACAATTCAGACATCGAAAAGGCATGATTGAGACACTATGTCTAAGACACAAAACAAGACACTCAAAGGATGAAAATTGGATGAAAAAATGAAAAAAGACAAATGATCAAAACCAACTAGATGTGAAATAGACAATCTTTTTAAAAAAAGGCACTAATAAGACACAAAATATTATGCCAACTAAAGTGCCATTTTTGTGTCCTAAAAGGATTGAGAATGCTTCTAGAGGAATCATTCGAGATCCTTAATCCCATAAACTTAATGCCATCACTCGAAAGTGGGACATTGTCTACGGTTTTTAATCTAGAAAGGCATGAAGCCACCCCCTTTGACTTAATGAGCATGGTGGTTTTGCTACTTTTGACAATCTTTGTAGGGGTGAATGGATCATTTTTTTGTGAGATTTGAACCTTAGTGGGGGATAAGATAGTACCTAAGTTTCACCAACTAAGATAACCACTTGTGGCTATCTTTGTGTCCTACAAACTTAGGAGGAATTTTTTTTAAATACAAAGATGATGGATGCAAAAAGAACCCCCCAAACCTATATTACAATAGTGAACTCCCCTCTCGTTGATTCGTAAATGTAGAAGTCTATTTGGATTGGAAAAGAGGAGACATTTCCATTGCTTTCATGAGATGCATATAACCAATTGATACTGATAGATACTCCAACAATCCACGATCCAAACTTTGGTAAGATCAAAGTAAAGAGAAATCTAAGGAAAAAACTCATAAACAAAAAGTATGATCTTCTATCAAAAGAAATAAATATATATGGTCATAGTTATAGCTAACAGGTATATATCAAATTAATTTAAACTCGTCATTATAATTTGAAGTCTGCAAAACAATAAATAACTAAACCATACTCGAATTTGTATTATCTATCCTTAAATAGTAAACATATCAAAATAAAAATAAATCTAAGAAAAAAAATCATAAACAAAAAGTATGATCTTTTATAAAAATAAATAAAAAATAAACATATATGATTGTAGTTATAATTAACAAGTATATATCAAATTAGTTTAAACTTATCATTAAAATTAGAATTTTGCAAAACAATGAATATCCAAACCATACTATTATCTATCTTTAAATAATATATATAGAAATACTATTATCTATTTTTAAATATTATATATATAGGAAAGAGGAAGGAAGAAAATGATTCACCTTAGTCAAAGAAACGATACTTTCAATGTACTTAAAGTGAGACCATTTAATGTACTTAAATATTCAGGGCGCCATCATCACTGACATTGACTATAAAATACATGGCCTAGAGGAAGCGCGTAACACCCATCTTCGAGCAGATGAGGAGAGATGGCGTCTGAAAAGTAGGATGCTCTGGCTAGCTGGCGGGGACAAAAATGCACGTTACTTTCACCGTATTGCCAGCTCCCGTCGATCCAAAAATCAACATTGGGATATTGAAGATGAGGACGGCTCTCTACACCTTTCACAAGAAGATATCAAAACAGCTGCATTCAACCATTTTAAGATTTTTTTCAAGGATGCCTCTGCTCCTAACCTAGCAGCACAGATAGAGTTAAGTAGCCTCTTCCCTAAGATGGTTACCACTGAGGAGGCCATAGCCTTAGAAGCACCCTATACAAAGGAGGAGTTGTTAGTGGTTCTCAATGGTTTTAAAAAAGAAAAGAGCCCTGGACTAGACGGATGGTCAGTTGAATTATATCTACATTTTTTTGATATTATGTTTCAGGATCTCCTGGACGTTGTGGAGGATGCTAGAACCAGAGGAGTGGTGAATTCTCAGCTTAACAATACATTTGTTGTCCTGATTCCTAAATCTAATCTTCCCAGACAGTTTAAAGACATTCGTCCTATTTCTCTCTATAACCTGTGTTACAAACTAATCTCCAAGATCATCGCCAGAAGAATCTGCCCCTATCTGTCCAGGGCACTTTCCGATGAATAGCTCATCTTCCTAAAAGGAAGACAAATTCTCGACACCGTTGGAGTCACTCAAGAATGTATACACAGTTTAAAGACAAAAAAACAACAGGCAATTCTTCTAAAGCTGGACCTAAAAAAGGCCTTCGACTGCATTAACTGGAACTTTCTGCATCTTGTTCTTCTACAGTGTGGCTTCGGTCTGATTATCACCAACTGGATTTTGGGATGCATTTCCTCGGCCACCCTTGCTATTCTGATCAATGGGGAAGCTACCAAAACTTTTCACTATGAGAGAGGGCTCCGACAAGGATGCCCTCTCTCACCTCTTCTTTTCATTTTGATCCTGGAAGGTCTCAGCATCTTGCTCAAAAACAGTCAAGCGGATGGACATCTAACAGGGATAAAAGTCTCGGGGCAGACACATATCCTACATATCCTTTTTGTAGATGACATGCTGATCCTGAATTTGGCCAACCTTGCTGAATGGACTCTTATACACTCTATCCTTAACACTTTCTGCTCTGCTTCTGGATTGGAGACCAATATTCACAAATATGTCTTCCTAGTATCGAATGCTCAGGAGAATTTACAATCATCTTTAAAAGAGTTGTTCGGCTTTCATTCACTCGAGCTAGTGAGGGGGTTTTCGTACCTTGGTTTTTTCTTAAAATCTTCTAGATATTCAAGCAAAGACTGGCTCTAGCTTTTTGACAAATTTAATAGCAGAATTCATCATTGGTGTAACAGAATGCTCTCTTTAGGAGGAAGATACGTTCTCATAAAAGCAGTCTTGGAAAGCCTCCTGGTTTATTGGATGGCGTTAGCTCACATCCTGACTTCGGTTCTAAAGACCCTTCGTCAACTTATCTTCACTTTCCTCTGGACCGGCAGCAAGAAGAACTTTGGCTATCACCTCTGCAGATGGGAAGTTATTTCAAAACCTAAGTTGATGGGTGGTTGGGGCCTTAGAAACTTGCCTTTCTTCTATAGGGCGCTCTCGTCTAACACCTTCTGGAGAATTCTTATGAAACCCGGCCTTTGAAGTAAGGTGATCAAAGCCAAGTACTTTCCACATCTTTTGGTACACATCTGGATTAGATCTGCCTCAGAGCGACCCACCAGCAACTCACAAACCTGGAAACATCTCTCAAAGTCCCTTTCGATCATTCTTTAGTGGATATCGTGGAACCCAGGCAATGGATACCTGATAGAAGTTGGCAGAGACAACATTTTAGGATTGGGTAGACATGCCTTGCTTTCTTCTCCACTGCTGGCGCACCTTCATCGCAAGAGCTTATTTTTCTTACACCAATTCAAATCACCGTCCAGTGGAGGTCTATTGGGCGATCATTGGCTCAGTGGCACGGATCTCCAGTTGGATTCTGATTTAAACCGTGAATGGGACGGTTTCACACAGTTGTTGAAGGATGCGGGCATCCGATTACAAGAGAGGCCGGATACCCTTATGTGGACGGGAGGGGATCAATCGGGCTCTCTCACTGCTAAAAACGTATATATTGCTCTAGCAGGAAAATTCTGGACTCAAGTTAATGATAGCGGGCGCCAACAGATTTGGAAGGCAGACTGTCCAGTCAAGCTAAAGTTATTCTTTTGGTTACTAATCAAGAACAAGTTACTGGTGTGGGAGAACCTTCAAGCCCGAGGATGGGAGGGGCCTAGCCGTTGCATCCTTTGTAATCAACATAGCGAGACAATCCCCCACATCTTCATCAACTTCTCTTTCATCCGTTCGGTGTGGAAGCTATTATCTCCAACGCAAATGCTCTCCACGACTTGGACAGGCTCCAGCGTGCTCAATTGCTTTCAAAACTGGATTGGTGTTTCTAAAAATCATGCACTGCTGCCAGTCTTCCTCTATTGGCAGGTCTGGAAGGCCATAAACTCTGCTCTATTTGATGAGAAGTCTCCTTCGGTACATAGAGTGGCTAATATTATTCTTGTTGAGGCATCTTTACAGAGGAAACAATCAATGGATCCACCTCCCAGCCGGCACATTTTTGCAATTCCTCTTGACAGGGCTGTCGCTTGGTTTGACGGAGCGGCTCAACAAGGTGGCTCACTCTGTGGAGCGGGAGGTAAAATCGTGATTAACTCACACTCATGCATCCGCTGGACTCTAAATTGTGGACAAGGAACTAACATGAAGGCAGAACTTTTGGGTGTCTCTCATTCTGGCAAGTCGCCTGCACACCGACGAGCTTTTACTCCTTGGAGATTCTAAAATCATTATTGATTGGCTGAGGGGTCAAGCAGATTTCCATGTTGCGGCACTTGAAAGTTGGAAAGTGAGAACCCAAGAAGCCACCCACTTGTTTAGAAAGCTCTCTTTCTCTCACATCTATAGAGAGGAAAACAGCGAGGCGGATACCCTCTCTAAAAAGGCTTTGTTTTTGCCTCTGGGCCATTTTTGTTTTACTAAGTGGGAGGATGGCAATGAAGGGCCAGCCATCATGATCACAATGTGATTTCTTCCACCATTGGTTTGATTCTTGTTGTTTACCTATTGATCAGGTAGCCGATCCCCAGTTGAGTTGAGGCTTTGGTTTTTCCGATTGTATGGACTGCATCGATCCACTAGCTTAGTTCTCCCTCTTGGTTCTTCTTTGCGGAGATAGTTTTGTATATGTTTATATCCTTATGAATATAAAGCGTATTTTTCTTGTGGAAAAAAAAGTCCTATCATCAATGTTTTCAATGGACATTGTAAATAACACGAGTTTGACTATGTGAAAGTTGTGATAGAAAGCATCATGTGATGTTTTTTCTAATTGGATCTGCATACTGGACTCTATTACTTTGTGCCCAAGCAAGAAAAAAGAAAAATAATTCTAATAAAAATGGAAAAAAAATTCCACTGTGAAAAATAATTTCACTAAAAATGGAAAAAAAAAATTCCATTAGACTTAGGGAAGAAAAATGGAAAAATAATTCCACGAGACTTATCATTTAAGGAAGAAAAAGGAAAAATAATTCCGTAGGACAAATAATAGTGGTAACAATTATTAAATGTTCATGTTCTCTTAAATGTCTACTCATTCTAAATAATTTGGACAAATGGAAAAAGAATTCCACTATGAAAAATAATTCCACGAAAAATGGAAAAAGAATTTCGATAGACTTATCCTTCAAGGAAGAAAAATGAAAAAAATAATTCCACTAAAAAATAAAAAATAATTCTTAAATGTTCATGTTCTCTTAAAAGTCTACTCAGACCTTAAATAATTTGGACAAATGGAAAAAGAATTCCACTATGAACCTTCAAGGAAGGAAGAAAAATGAAAAAATAATTCCACGAGACTTGAAAAAAAAAAGGAAAAATAATTCCCCGGGACCTATAATAGTTGTAACAATTAATAAATGTTCATGTTCTCTTAAAAGTCTACTCGGATTCTAAATAAATTGGACATTTGAGAGGGCTGAACAAAAAAGAATTCATTAATTCACCCAACTCTCCTCGTTAAGTGATAATACATATATGTTATAAAGAATGTTTTATTTAAAAAAAAATGTTATATTTATACGGGAGAAGTATACTATTTTTTCAATTTCAGTGGACATTGTTATACGATGGGCACAACTTTAATAAAATACAAAAAAAACAATAAATTTTGAAAAAAAAAAAAATGTAAAAATAACAAATTATATATATTTAATATAGAGATGTACTGAAGTTAAGGTAAAGGTAGGGTGTTATTATGTCCCTGTCATAGTAGGGACATTAAGTTTTGGGGCATTTCCATTATTTGGGTGCACGATTTCCAAGGCATGAAAAGAGGGTTTAACTTAAAGTTTCCTGGTTTGAAGTTTGTATCGGGTAGGGGAGCCAGGGGGTGGCGGCGTTAATGATTATCTATTGTAGGCTATGCTCACCACATTGCAGTCGATGTGCACTCATTTCCTACTCCTACTGCCAGCTGCTTACTACCAGGACTCGAGCAAGTTATGGATGGCTTTCCCACAACCTCATTAAGTGTAGAAATGATATCCCTGCTGGCGAGCACACATCTCGAGTGCTTAAAAATATAATGAGAGATAGCTAGGAAGTTGTAACTAAGCAAAGGGAAGCTAGGACTAGTGATTTTTCTACCTTAGGCACTTCTAGCTCTCAATCTTGATCTCCAACTGGATTCGGGACTGAAATTAGAACTGATGGTGGTGGTAATGCCCTCATGTCTCCACCCATGGGCTCTAAATCAAAACTTGACTTCAGTCCCGCATTCTCCTCAGAAACAGGGCAAGGAATTGGGTTTGGATCTGTTGCTTCACAATGCCACAAACCTTGAGCCACATCTAGTCTTTGATGATCCTTGGCGCGATCAACGTCTCCATAGCAGAGTTTACTGTTTCCAGTGTCTGGCATTGTATTGGATTCAGCATCACTGTGGGGCTTATGTCCAGACTCAATGATGCTCTCAGGCTCTGGCATGCAATAGGCCTCGAAAACAACTTGGCTATTTTTAGGCCCTAAGACACAATTGATCTGAGAGTCAACTTGGGTATTCTTAGGGTCTAGAACACAATTGGACTCGGAAACAACTTGGGTATTCTAAGGCTCTAGAATGCAATTGGCCTCAAAAGCAACTTGAGTATTCTTAGGCTTTAGAACACAATTGCTCTCAGAATCAATTTGGGTATTCTTAGGCTCTGGAACGAAATTGCTCTCAGAATCAAGTTGGGTATCCTTAACCTTTGTAATACTATTGGTTACAACATTAACTTGGGAATTGGGATTCAAATTCTCTCGTCCTTCCCTCGTCTTAAACCCGCTATCCCCAATCTCAATACAGTAGAGTCTAGCATTCTCATGCACAAGATACATGGGCTTAAATTTCAGATGATCTTCATTAAAATTCCACCCGCTGATCCTCCTCATCTTCACATGATGCATCCTGATTTGACCATCCTCGTCTTCCTCCTCCTCCTGAACCCTGAGACTCTCCTTAGCCCTGATCGCCCTAACCCTCTCAACCAAACTGGGAAAATTCTCCAAAACATGCTTAACAATATAGTCTGGACTCTTAGTATGCCTAAAGAAAGAATGCTTCAATAACTTCTCAGCGGATGGCCTCCGAGCTGGGTCCTTGACTAGGCACAAACCCACCATTTCCCTAAAAGACCTAGAAAAATTCTATTCGGTTTCATAGTCCAAACTTGGTAGGGCACCCTGGTGCTGCATGAGGAGGAATTTGATTGGTGGGAGCTTAGAGAATGGGGAATGGCCATGCGCGAGATCGAGTGCAGTAATTCCAAAAAACCATATATCGACCTTGTGATCATACCCATTGCGATGATCGATGACCTCCGGAGCCATCCAGCAAAGGGTTCCCATGAAAGTATTTCGCTTCAATCTATGCCCGTCCCGGGAGTCAAACACGCACGCTGAGACTCCGAAGTCCCCAACCTTGACTCCCCCTATGGAGTCTATCAATATATTCCGAGCCTTGATGTCTCTGTGTAAGTGCCCTTACTGGTGTAAGTACTCCAGGGCCTTTAGGGTCTCTTTTAGGATTAGGGCTATTACAGGCTCCTTGAAACCATTGGGGAAGGATGTTTTCATTATTCTCTGGCACGATCCCCCTGCCATGTAGGACATGACGAACCAAAGACTCTGTTGGACGATGAAGGAACAGTGGGCTCTCAAGATGTTGGGGTGGTCGATGAGGCTCATCATTTGGGCTTCTCGGCGGACGTCGTCCAGGGTGGCGTTCAGGCGTTCCAGATCGATGCTCTGGATCACCACGGTTTCATCCAGCGCGAGGCATTTGGGAGGCAAATTGATTGGAAATGAGTATAGCTGGAACAAAAGTGATGGTTGCTAATATTTGGTTTCTGGTATATGTATCATATAAGCATCCTTCTAGCAATGCCTTCAGACATTCTTAATGCAATGATTACCAATACTTTCATAAGTATGTATTGTATTTCTCAGGCTACTGCTAGTTTCTTTATGCAGAAGCAAACATGCTTTATCGAGAGACTCTGACGGGAGTTGGATTTTCCTACTCTGACGATACATCATACTATTTAGGTGCAAATGAAGCTAAAACATGTCAAATATTAGTGGCCAGATGCAAATTACATGTTAAACTTTTTGCAATACTTTAGTACGTTACGATAATCTGATGGTCTAATTTGTTTGCGGTGGAGGATAACTTGCTATTTCTTCATGGTTGGTTTGACAAGTTTCCAAAGTACAAGACTAGAGATTTGTATTTAGCAGGGGAGAGCTATGCAGGTGAATTTATGATTTAAGTTGAGGTTCTTAGTAAAATTGATAGTAGGAAAAGATGGGAACATTTATCTTCTATCAATCCCCTCATCTTCAAGATGACTTGTATGACGTTCTGAACCAGGTCACTATATTCCTCAGTGGGCAGAACATATTTTCGAGGCAAATAGAAAAGAGAAGATCTTCAATCTGAACGGTATAGCGGTAAGAAAAATTTCTTCAGAGTATTACACATCATTCAAGAAATATATCTGTTTCATTGAAACACTGCACTTTTTTTTACATTTTTTTTCTAAATGAAAATGAGGTCTCATTTTTTATCTATACATTTATGTAATATCTAGTGGCAGACATAGTCTATACTCCCACCTTCTTTATCGTCTTGCCCCCACTGTTGCTCGAGCTCGCCAACAATGCAAAAAATCTACTCATATGCTATCATGTCGATATGCTAATGAAGTTATACAACACCAACACCAAATAAATATATAGAATACATCATACAAACAACACCAACACCAAACCCAGTTGAAGTTGACTAACCAACAAATTAATTTGGATGAGATAAAGATAGATCGCCCACTTTTGAACTTGTATTATATATGAGCATCTCTACTCATATAATGGAGAAGCATGCCCTCTAGAGCATGTATTGAGAATCATCTTGGGTTATAAAGCTTCTAGAGCTTGGTGTGTGTTTGGAGCAAGCATTAAGGAAAGGCCTAAAAACTAAAAGCCCCTATTTGGTCTGGGTTTGGATTCCTCACTTCTTTGTTTTTTGTTCTTGTTGTTCAAGAGCTAAGGAGTTCCTCTAGACCCAACTAACCGAGATCCCATCCAATAAAACTGATAGCAATTCAGGTTTCTACAATCTCAAGTATGAGTGCCAATTCTACTGCATAGACTTCACCAATTTTACAAGGGAGGATTTTGGAGTTCCTCTCATCCCAACTAACCGAGATCCCATCCAATAAAACCTATAGCAATTCGGGTTTCTACAATCGAAAGTATGAGTGTGCAATTCGGGTTTCTACAATCGAAAGTGCTATCTCCTCAAATAACACAGTCAAATTTGTTTATTTAGGTGATAGGAAGTCATTGAAAAATACATTTCTAAAGTTTTTAAGGTTCATTTTTGAGAGCCTTATGTTTGTAATAAAGATTGAAAAACATTGGATTTGGTTTTTATTTCAAAAATGCCAAAGCTTAGGTTTCGGTGGCTAAGTGTATTCCCAAAAGGGCCTCTAAGCCACCGAAATCCCTAGCTTTCGACAACTTAAATCCGAAATTCGGGGCTATTTTAGCCACCAAAAGTGCAGAAACGTCTGTTTTTACTACGTTGAGTCATCATTTCCAAATTATGATTCTGAGTGACTAGAGAATCATTTTGAGAAGCGGGAGGATTTTTTTTCTTCTAACATGTCAAAGAACAATAACCTCTCTCATTTTTCCAACATCTGTCATATATTGGGAGAATCGAATTCATCTCTAAGCCCTAATTTCCAGATCTCAAAATTTCCCTGTTTGAAACATGTTTTTGAAATGCAGATCCTGGGAAAATGAAAACTAATCTCAAAGAACTGAGAGAGGTTTTTTCTCACAACAAACCAATATACAAAATCCTCTTCTAGTTTGTACACAACGGTTTTGGTTGGAGAGATATGGGTCAATCTTTGAGAAGTATATTTCCAGAAATTTTTGTCTTTTCCATCCACTTCACAAATTCGAATTTGAGATAGGAGAAGAGGTTATCAGATCCATATTTTGAGTATCTAAAACTTCTTGTAAAGGCTATAAATCCTATCAGTTTTATAGACTATGGGGGTTCGATTTTGAGTTCTACTATGTTGCATTTGTAATAGAGACCCTTTCTAATATATTAAGCCTACAAGCTTCTTTCATTTATATTGTCAGATCTTCTTTTCCTTTCTGTCCATGCTTATGAGTTGAATGTTATTATTTGTCTGTGTTTATATAATCCATAGGTAACTGTCATCTCACTATCTGATTATTGAGCAAAGGATCATAAGCAAATATACTAGTTTCTAGACCCATCATATCTATTGTTTTATATATGTATGATTTGGTTAATGTGATTAGTTTCTGTTCTATTTGATACATAACCATATGATTATATTTCTCAAAGGCCTTGCATTGTTAGAATATCCCTAGACAGTCTTGAATATACAATCCAGTAAGCTAGATATTCATCTTGATCCAAACATCACCCCTCATTGAGTGAACCATTGCAAGATTAGTTAAGTTACCAGACATCTCTGACATACAACCTAAGAGAGTTTCCTGGAGTGATAACAAATTGGCACCGTTTCCGAGGAGAGGAGATTGAAGCTCAGCTTCCTTGGGATACGATATAGATCCATCTTTGATGATAGGCAAAGCCTGGACATTTACTTGGTTGTAATCTTCTATCTGGTGACTCCATTGAAGAATTGTGGCTCTGAAGAGGGCTCATACTAGAGCAAATCAAGAGAGGCCACCAACAACATTTGTTGCAGATCCAGAGAAGATCATCAGAAGAGGAAGAGCTCTATAAAGGAAAACTTCCAGAGCAACAAGGACATCTAGATCAGGTATCTCAAGAGGTATTGCTTCTTTATCTATACCTAGAACACCTTCCATTAAGTGTAATTCTGTTGAAACTTCTTCTTCTTAGAAAATTATAGTTGAATCAAAGAATTTAAAAGGTGATGAACCTTCATTATATTCTGTTGTTATAAATCCTTTTCCTGAGAATTTTTCTGTACATAGTTTAGGGAAACAAGTTGAACAAGCTACCCTTGAAGAGGATTGCTCCTCTTCTCTGAACTATTTGCAAATAGAACCAGAGAAACCCTACTCCTATACCGATGTCAGTTTGCATGTAGTAGAGTTTGTTCTTCAAGACCTGTTTGTAAGAGGAGAAGAAAACCTATCCCTTTTGCTAGGGCATATTTACAAAGCCTTATGTTTCCCTAATCCATACAAGTTTAATAAGACTCCACTGGGGAGGATCCGATTGACAGAATATGAAGGGGCTTAATTTCAAATCTAGGTACCAGTTCATTAGTCTGCTTCATGAACTGTTGTTTTTCTTCATAAGCTCTTTCGTGCTTTTCCCTTTGCGTGTAAAAAGAATCATTTTTTGCTTTGTATATTCAGAAAATCATCATCCTTCTTGTATACATTCGTCTTTAGAAGAAGAAGATATGCATACTTCTTATATTGTAGATGTTGATTCAGTACCTATACCTCAGCCCGTTCATAAAGACAATCATTGTATTCAAATCTCCCTTGAATCTGATCAGACATGTAACCATACAAAGGTCAGAACTGATTCAAACCCTATCCATAGATCAACACCTTGTGGCATCACTGTTGAACCTTGTTATCAACATGTTAGCTCTCATAATCAGCCTACTACTTTTCAAATTAAGATCAGGATGAAGATGTTCAAACCTTTAAGGCTTCCCTATTTCCTTCATCCTTACCCCCTTGACTGCTATGAATATCTTCCCCAGTTTTCTGGAGAGAATCAAGTTTCAGCTGAGAAGCACTTGGAATACTTTAAGGATTTTGTTGAGCGATTTGAAATTGTTCATGAAGATGTGATCATGAGATTTTTCTCCAAGTCTTTGATTAGAGATGTTGTTGCATGGTTTAAGTGTCTGAGAGTTGATTCTATTGGCTCTTGGATCAAGTTCTCTAATTCTTTTGTGAAGTACTGGGGTGAATACAAATCTCTAGATTCATATCTTGCTGAATTTTATGCTTTGAAGAGAGGGCAGGGTGAAGCTTTGCATGTTTTCAATCGAAGGTTTTGCAGCATCTATCATGACATTCCTTTGGAGATTTGACCTACAGAGGTTGTTGCCATGATTTCTTACGTTATGGGATTGCATTCAGAACTTGCTCTTTTCCTATTAGAAAGGAAGTCTTCATCCTTAAGGAGCTTGTTGAAAAATGCTCAAGAAGTAGAGCAGAATATATGTGCATCCAGGTGGATCTGAATGCAGGTTGACTCTGAAAATATGAAAGCACATGAAAAAGTAAACTATCAGTATGGTTCAGATTTTGAGCATGAAGGTAATGAGTTTGAAGTAGATTTAGAACAACAACAAGCATATGAGATTCTTTTAGATTCAGGTAAGAATTCTTCAATATTTGCTTAGTGCTCTAGGAACAGGTATGAGTCAGAATGTTATGATCAGTTTGCTAACCAGGATGAGCCTATAATAACTTAAGATTGCATAGGCAATTATATTTTTTTAACTGATCCTTATTGATATGATTTTAACAATGTTTTATCATCATCTTCTGAGCACTTTTCCGAAGAGAAAGTTGTGATGATTGATGATCAAGATCTGAGCTCAAGGGAACAAGAAGGTGGGAAATCTTCTAGCAAAGGAACAACCATGGCTGAGCAAGAGGCTACCATAGATGTGCAGTTGTTTCCCGAAGACCAGTATGTTTCTGATTTTCCTTTCAAGGATCCGATGGCAGTATTCATGGAGTTATACTTTTCAGAGAGCTTGAAAGTTTCAGATTTCGTCAGCTCACCCATGTTTTCATGTGACTATAATTTCCGGAAAGAGTTCTTATCACGGTGGTTACATTTCAAATTTCATCTGTTGATCAATGACAAAGATGAGATTTCTTCAGTATTAAAGTTATACTTATACTTATACTTATACTTCAGTATTAAATTTATGCTTATAATGTTTATAATCTTATTATACACTCCATTTTATTGTTGTTTTGCGGGTGTAGGCAATCTCCGTGATTTAGAAGAAACCAAATCTGTTCCTCTGTGCGTGAATCTAGCTCCAGATATGTATTTTGTTTTGCTAGTAGAGTGAGTGAGTAGGCGATCTCCGTGATTTAGAAGAAACCAGATGGCTAGTTCTAGTACTCTCCAAGGCAGAGATTCAACAATATATTCAATCAGACCCCAAAATACACCTTCGGTGTAATAACATGAGTTTGACTATGTGAAAGTTGTGATAAAAAACATCGTGTGATGTTACTCTAGTACATTACTTTGTGCCTAAGCAAGAATAAAGGTAAAATAATTCCACGAAAAATGGCAAAGATTCAATCAAATCCCAACCACCTTTATCGAAAGCAATATCATTCTATCAACTTCGAGATTCTGAAATTAGATGACTTGTACTAGGCATTCCATGATAAATTGGAAGATCGAGATTGATTTTTCCAATTCAAATGACCGATATCTGAAATTTTGGTTGCAGGTAAAGAAACTCTATGCGAATCCATAGAGGAAGGCTGGTACGAGCCATGGCAACTATGTGGATCGGACTGCATGTACATTGGCCGCCATTTTGAGTGTGATGATTCAAATCACACTTTCCTCACTCCAAATATTGAGTGTGATGGATCCTTCCAAATATTCAAGGTATGACCTCTTGATTTTAATCTTTTAAAAAACCAAAAAAATTAGTCATAATTGAATTTCTTATCTCTTTGAGAAGAGTAGGAGAGACGGTTGATTTTTTCTAAACATCATAGATATCATGTCCTATTTATTGTTTAAACTTGAATAAAGTTGAGATGAGATGTTATAAGCCAGTTTTGCTCATGTTTTGCTAATGGAGAGTTTTCCAACAATTGTAATTATGCTCAATTCCAAGTTTGGGATCAAAATTTATGGCCTCTTAAAGATTTTTAGGTCTTTCCCTGCCAATTCCACCTTGTATCCATATGGAATCCACGTGGGTCTAGGTCAACAGTACCATTCGATGTGTCTGACATGTTTTGTTGATGTGTCGAGACACAGTTATGATGTGGCAAATCTTGACGTCACTACAATGTGACTGGCAGAACCTCAACCTGGAACCAACACTAATCTGGAAATCTAGCCAAATTTCCTCAAAATGCAACACATGAAAACTTCTGGATGCCAGATATCCGGATATTTGGGCCCGCAAAACCCTATCTTGGAACCTTTATGCATTTGGGATGCGAGATCTAGAGGATCCCAAAATTGACATCAATGAAACTCCTGGATATCGAATGATCCAAATATCTTGGGTTGCGACCCCCTCCTAAGCTTACCTTGGAACCTGACATGGAACTCTGAAGCATTTGAGAGTTCGAGGTGCTACCCCTTCTAATCTTACCACGAAAACTTGAAGCAGAACCCTGAAGCATCTGGAATCTGAGATACGGAAAATCCCAAAAACCCCTTTGTAGGAAACTTCGAATCCAGATGTCTAGTTGGTGCAAAGGACACAAAGGCCTTATGTGGCATGCCACCTAGCATGACACCTCATAAATTTATCGTATGTTGCACTGACATGGCACGATGATGTGG
This sequence comes from Picea engelmannii, assembly GCA_009831015.1. Taxonomy (NCBI): domain Eukaryota; kingdom Viridiplantae; phylum Streptophyta; class Pinopsida; order Pinales; family Pinaceae; genus Picea; species Picea engelmannii. Next base: position 1,368,394 of record ML780994.1, on the reverse strand, counting down.
CACTGCCACATGACTACTGACCTGGAAATTGCATATGAATAAGATGATTTAGCATGACACATGGATGATGACATGGAATGACACATGGGATTTGTCGTCATCACATCCTCCCAGTTTCCGACGGAACTATGTGCCTGAATCCTTCCATATCCGAGAATCCGGGATCCAAGATTTCCAAAAATGTGAATTACAAAATGTTCCAGATTTCTAGATATGACGTCATCCAACATGTGTGGCACAATAGCCAATGTGACATGTGGACCAACCAAGGTATGACACGTGGACATATGTGGCAGAACACATGGACCTCAAAGGCGCCAGGGCCCCTCTCCATGAAACCCCTTCTCGAAACCTTGACCTATTTGAGAATATGGGCATCTTGGATTTCCCAAAATGCACATTATGAAAAGTTTTGTTTTTTTGGATTCGATGTCATACCTACACATGGTATACTCCTAGCGCAACGTGTGGCCTCTACCACATGGAATCGAATTACAGTGACACTCCTAACATGGAACTAAGCTCTGGAACTGCAACCCATCAGGCATCCGGGCATTTGGTATTTCTCGAAATGTCATTTATTGGAAAAGTCGGATATGGATTTTCCGGATCTAGAACCATTGATAGATCTGAAATAACTGACAAAACATTGGGTCATGTAACTGATGGGAAAACTAATGAATGAGATTTGATGATCTCCCAATCCAATGAGTAAGATCAAGGGAAGCCAAACCAAAGTATTACACCTAGCAACAGGGCCACGCTCGTATCTCGTGCTAATTCCCAGTTGACACCTATCAATCCACCATGGCATTCCAACTATCACCAATCACGACACAACACCGTGACATGCCTCCCTCATATGTTTCAACTCTTCTCCACTTATATGCATTCGAGGCCTGGAACCTAGAACAAAACCTTGACCCATCCATGATCCAGGAAAACTTGAAAAACATGTTTTAGAAAAAGTATGAATATATAGGATCCAAGACTTCACCCATCTCCATATCCTTACTTTGATGGTGAATGAATGATTGGGATCCTTTGAGCCATGGATCCAATGGTTGAAATTTCCACCTCAACTCACAAATACACAGAGGCTACAGGTTTCCTTCTAGACCTACTCAATCCCACACTAACATCCATCCACTACCAAATTAGTGGATCTGATCAACACCTGGCACAATGTGTCTGTTAACACATATCCGCGTTCTTCCGCCTCCTCAGCTCCTGCATGTTGACGCCTGCATATTCTCAGTCGTCGTTTTGTCACCACAGCCTCCAGCCTGGTCTTTATCCAATCAAGATTCATGCTGTTTGCGCCAGATCCTCGTCAGCATCCAACGCAGATCCAAATGGCCAAGAGTAGGGTAAGGCTATCACGCTTCCAGGTGCCGAGTTGACTCAGGCCTATCTGGACCCTGAGAAAGACAGTTAATGAATTTGGGGAGTGGTGGTTGAACATCATTTCCCCCATAAATGGAAATCTCAAAAGGATTGTCAGCAAGTCGGCTCGTTTGTAGGTCCCTCTCGAAGCCCAAAAATCAGCAGGAGTCGTCTGATTCAGAGGGATGTGTGGCACCATATCCAAGGATTTGCGGTTTCGCGGTTTTGCAAATCGAAGGTTTTAGCATGGAGTCATTTTGATATTTTGTAATGGTCGATGGTTGAGCTAAGCTCCTGCATTGTAAAGCTTTGATGAAAGCTATGGTTATCTATTATATAGTAGGATTTGATACTTCCTATTTAATATAAGTCAGATTCTTTCCATCTCTCTATAAAAGCTTTGTTAGAACACTCGGGCATGGAGAATCTAGTCAAGGGTCGTATGTTGTTGTTATAAAGGTTTGATTTCAGCAGTATTGTGACCAGTTTTAATCAGTTCGTTTTGTTATATTTTTCCCTCTCACACTGAAGAGCTCGGGCATGGATGATCCAGTCAAGTTGTTGTAGCTGCATCGTGATGTATGTTTGATAATTGTGTTGTTATGATTGTGTTGCTTAAATATAACTCAATGTCTGAAAATTTGAATCCAAGAGGATCTTTTGTTTGAGTTTTTCCTCCTTAGGCTGCTGGAAGACCTTATGTCCATAGCATACCTCTACATTCTCCTCACCAAGTCTTCCTTCTATTCACCTTTAATCCAACTTACTGACTGAAGTTGATCAAGACCTCACTTGCCTGTGCATACCAATCCAGTTTTCTGAGTTAAAGCGATATCATCTTGAGTCTCCTTCCCATTTGACCTCTTTAAAATTATTTGTGACATACAAACTGATGGGTACTGGGCTTACTCTCTCTGCAATCAGAGAGTGAATTCTAGTGCCAACATAAATGGAGCCATTGTCGGGGACGGATTTGAGCAGATTGAAGAGCTCTCTGGGAAGAATGACATAGATCTAGCTCTTGATGGTAAACAAGAGTGGTATAGAGAATTGACTATAATCATCTACCTAGCGACTCCACGATCAAAGACTCCACTAGGGAAGATCTTATTGACAAAAAGATGAAGGGAATGACTAGGTATCAGCTTATGAGCTTTCTTCATAATCTTTTTTTATTCTTTATCAACTCATTTTTGTTTTTCCCTTCACATATAAAGAGGATCATATTGTGTTTTGTTTATTTGGTTGATCACCAACCTTCCTTTATATATCCATCCTTGGAAGAAGAAGACCTGCTTTCTGCCCATGTTGTAGATGCTGATATTATATCCTCAGCAAGGCCTACTCATAAAGATGAGCTTCATATTGAAACCCCTCCTGAACTCAATCACCCTTGCAGCCCTGAGGAGGTTGAAACTGATCCACAACCTCCTCAAATATCATCACATCCTGCTATTACTATTGAGCCTTGCCATCAGTGTGATAAGCCTCATATTCAACCCACCAATTTTCAAACTAGAATCAGAGACAAGCTGTTTAAACCTTTAAAGCTTCCATATCATGTTCATCCTTATCCTATTGATTTCTTGAAGTACTTTCCTCATTTTTCTAGAGAGGATCAAGTTATAGCTGAGAGGCACTTGGGGGCCTTTGAGAACTTTATTGATCAGTTTGAGATCGTTCATGATGATGTTACCATGAGGCTGTTCTCACATTCCCTGTCTGGAGATGTTGTTGTGTGGTTTAGATGTCTAGAGGCCGGTTCTATTGGTTCCTGGACCGAGCTATGCCATGCATTTTTGAAGTGGCGGGGTGAGAACAAGTCCCTTGATCAGTAATGGGATTATTTTAATGCCTTGAGGAGAGGGGAAGAGGAATCCTTGGTTGTCTTCAACAAGAGATTTTACCGTGTGTATCATAATATGCCTATAGAGATCAAACCCACAAAGACTGCTTCCATGGTGTACTATGTCATGGCTCATCATTCATAGCTTGTCCTTCACCTGAGAGAAAGGAAATAAACAACTTTATCTCAGTTATTCATGGATGCTGGGGAAGTGGAGGAGAACCTCCGAGCTTGTGGCAGGATTCAAAGTCAGTATCATCTCAACTATGAGCGTAAGGAAGTTTTTTCTTGCTGTCCAAATGAAGGAAAAGTTGTGGATGATTTTGTCTTCGAAGCATGTATCCATGCACAACCCTGTCTTGATGAAAATCATGTGTATGAACAACTAGGAGTAGCAGTTACTGCTATTCCTGAAATAGATATTTTTAACAGTTATTTTCCTGATAAAATTATTGATTTAAAGGTTGATCATAGATATGAAAGACAATCCATTTTTTATTAATATCCTAGTGATGATGAGCAACAATCTTATCTTGTATTTGATCACTATGAAGATAGTAAGGATGATGCAGAGGTTGGTCTTGTCATGGAAGAAATAAAATTTGATCAGGAGCATCCCTTAGTTGAGGCACATGAAGAGGTCATTTATAAACAGCCTGAAGTAAATCCACAGTCATTAGTGGATCAACAGCCACCTACATCCATCCTTCTTCCACTTGTACCTACAGTTCACAGTATCCAGCTTTTGGACCCACAGATGCCTGTGGTTGTCTTTCAATCAAGTGTGCCTGTAGGGGACATCAAGCAAGCTGTCAGCAGCTTTGAAAAAGTGAAGTTAACCTTTCATAAGTTAATCATGCATTGCCTTCAGTTTCATGACCATGTCAATGAGTACATAAAGTTACACTTTTCAAATGATTTGGAGCATGCAGGCTTGATCTTTTTATCAGCATTTGAAGGTAATATGGGTGATCATAAGAATGAAAGTAGTCATTTTTCACGCTTTCCTTGTCTTTTATGGATCATTTGCAGTGAAGCGAAGTATTCAGTTATCAAATAGTTCGAATGGCTATGGTGGAAGTTTGTTTTTACCTAGCATTTTGTAAAAGTCGGTTAACTTAGGTTTTGTACATAAATAAGCTCCCTCGGGAGCAGGTGTGTTTTCTTTCATTTTTAGAATAGTGTACGTGTCGGCCTGTTTTCTTCAGTATGATGTTTCAAAGAATGACTCCATAGCCCAACAACTAAGGCACTGGAACTACTTGTTCTTGGTAGTTCGCAGGGAGCATGCCATCCCCTGTGGAGCCAAATGTTATCACATAAATTTGTCAAGGGCCGCAGGCCGCAGCCATGAGTGTAAAGCATAACACTCAGAGTGACTCAGTCCAGGCCCGAAATCAATGGTCGAAGCCCAAAATAGATCTGGACCGTTCAATTAGCAAGAGCCACGCGTCATCATATTTATCACTCCGGAAGTTTTACTTCGGGATTTTTAAAATGAGAAACATTTCCAAGTCCCGAAGCGCCCGAAGTCCCGAAGCGCCTTGAAGATAAGCCCCAGGTTGTAGCGAGGTCACATAGGAGGTGGGCCCAAGAAGAAGGGTAAGAACCCAATGCATGATTGGTGACTCGGGTTTTCAAGGAAGCAATTGCAACCATCGGATGCATAGCAGATCCGATTGTCGATATGAGAGGAGTGACTTCGTCATTCGGGCATCGGGAAATCTGTAGTCAAGTAATGTGAAATCTCCCAAAGCACAAAATCCTGAAGAATCATATGGGATAAGCGCCAGGTCACGGCCCAAGGTCACAAGCACGATGGAGTGATGAAAAAGGAGCTGGTGCCTGAAGCTTGAGTTTTTGAAAAACGCCTGGTCACAAAAGAAGACTTGCAGGGCCTCGAGGCATCAAAATTGACTCGCAAAAGTCATTGGCACCGTCTAAGAACATTCATGGGTGTCAGACTACCACAAGAGTGTTGTTGTCGCTACCAAGAGTCTTTTTCTTTTTCCCTTCCATATAGAACAATCGAACTCAATTTTTTCATCTGGATTGCTTCCGATGGCAATAGAATAGAGGGCTATGCTATGCACTTTCATAAGCCATTCTTATTATATATTATTACAACATTTTGTTTTGATGTTATGAGTTCTCGTCTCCTCATGTAAAGTGTCTTCTTGTTTTGTAACTAATAGTTAAATATGAGTGTGATTGAAATATGGAATATAATAATTTATTATTTATTTTTATATTATATTATGAATTTGAAATATTAAGTGGGTGTATTAGTTTAATAAAGCAGAATTTAAAATTTATTATAAATAATTGCATTCATGAATTACTAAAAGTGTATATTTTAAAATGATTTTTTTGATAAATTGATTGTTACATAATTTTTTCATTATATTTTTCTCAATTTTCAAACTTCTTCTTATATTTATTTTCAATAACACAACTATCACATATACCATGCACCATAATAGTAGTTGATAAATCTTAGATCATGATCAACTTAATAATTAAGAATAGGAGTAAGTTATTAAGTGGACAAACTCAATCTTTTGTTAATTTTTTTTCTTTGGATGAGACTAAGTTCAATCTTAATGTACTCAAATTTTCAATTTTTTTACTATTTCAGTCATCTTAAAATGGTCAAAACCCCATATGACAAAGTTCCAAGGTCAAAGTTCCCATCAATTAAATGGAACTATAACTTCCCAAAAAATTCCTATCAATTTGGGGAAGAATTCCACTGAAAAAGAGGTCAAGTTGTCCACTAATTAACTTTCTCCTCCAAAATATTATCCAATTTAACTCTAATCAATCACTTTTTTTAAAATATAAATTTTCAATAACAATTTTTACTTTTATTATAAAAGTTAAAATTAATATCAAATTTTACACAGCTTAATATTTGAAGTCATGATTTAATTATAACATCACATATTCAGTTAATTCATATTCAGTTAATTCTAAGGAACCATCTTTTCCAATATAAATTTTTTCACTACAATTACTAGTTTTATTAATATACTTAAATAAATAAACATAATATGTCAAGTGATAAGGCACACCATCAACAATTACCCTTCCATTTATTGTAAAAGTTTCAGCCAAAGCGATTAAAATGGTAGAAAAAGTTGAAGTGTAAATCCATGTTTTTGGAATTATTTTTCTTTTACATGTTTAAATGTTTATTGAAATAACGTTTTTTTACCATGATTAAACTTGTCACAATTGTTTCAAGAGCTTTATGTTTTCCATTAGACTATGTAAATCTAGCGATTTGAAATTTGTGCATCTAAATTGAAAATTATTCATATTTTCTTATTTATTTTTCCCTTAAAATAATTAACTTTTAAAATTGTTCTAGTGTATATTATTTTTATGTGGAAGTATCCATTAAAAAAAATCACTGCAAGTGTGGATGGATCACTGCAAATGTGGATGGGTAATTATGAAAAAAAAAAAAACAATTATAAAATGTGAATGAAAAAATAACATAAAAGCTTCTTGAATATAAATGAAGTAGTACACATAGAAGAGTCAACTAGAGGCATATATAATATAATATAAATTAGGAATGGAGAGCCTATTAGATTAGGAGAAATGGAAAATTATAATAGTGAAGAAGTGTTAGATTGTTGGCCAAGGTCGAAGTAGAAAATTGAGTTCTCCTTATTATATTTGTAATTTACAACTTCTATCAATTAATAATTAATATATAATATGAATATATTTATGTTTGAATTTTTGCTAGTTACTCTTCTTTTTTCATTTTGATATTTGTAATTTACAATTTCTATCAATTAATATATAATTATAATTATATGTATATTTGTAATTTACAATTTCTATCAATTAATATATAATATGATTATATGTGCAAATTTTTACTAATTACTTTTATCTTTTTCATTTTGATTTTCTCCTTATTATATTTGTAATTTACAACTTCTATCAATTAATATATAATATGATTATACCAGTGTCCCATTTATGTGTGAATTTTTGCTAGTTACTCCTATTTTTTTCATTTTTCATTTTGATTTTCTCCTTATTATATTTGTAATTTACAACTTCTATCAATTAATATATGATATAATTATACTAGTGTCCCATTTATGTGTGAATTTTTGCTAGTTACTCCTATTTTTTTCATTTTAATTATTTAACGTGTAGTTTATTGCATAAGAGTTTGTTGAATTGGGAAAATATCAACTTGGTTGCATCATTTAGCATCATAGCAAGATTAAATTCTCTACACGAGAGAGTTT
>ML780994.1:1338196-1360785 GCA_009831015.1 Picea engelmannii | reverse complement strand
CAAGGTCAAAGTTCCCATCAATTAAATGGAACTATAACTTCCCAAAAAATTCCTATCAATTTGGGGAAGAATTCCACTGAAAAAGAGGTCAAGTTGTCCACTAATTAACTTTCTCCTCCAAAATATTATCCAATTTAACTCTAATCAATCACTTTTTTTAAAATATAAATTTTCAATAACAATTTTTACTTTTATTATAAAAGTTAAAATTAATATCAAATTTTACACAGCTTAATATTTGAAGTCATGATTTAATTATAACATCACATATTCAGTTAATTCATATTCAGTTAATTCTAAGGAACCATCTTTTCCAATATAAATTTTTTCACTACAATTACTAGTTTTATTAATATACTTAAATAAATAAACATAATATGTCAAGTGATAAGGCACACCATCAACAATTACCCTTCCATTTATTGTAAAAGTTTCAGCCAAAGCGATTAAAATGGTAGAAAAAGTTGAAGTGTAAATCCATGTTTTTGGAATTATTTTTCTTTTACATGTTTAAATGTTTATTGAAATAACGTTTTTTTACCATGATTAAACTTGTCACAATTGTTTCAAGAGCTTTATGTTTTCCATTAGACTATGTAAATCTAGCGATTTGAAATTTGTGCATCTAAATTGAAAATTATTCATATTTTCTTATTTATTTTTCCCTTAAAATAATTAACTTTTAAAATTGTTCTAGTGTATATTATTTTTATGTGGAAGTATCCATTAAAAAAAATCACTGCAAGTGTGGATGGATCACTGCAAATGTGGATGGGTAATTATGAAAAAAAAAAAAACAATTATAAAATGTGAATGAAAAAATAACATAAAAGCTTCTTGAATATAAATGAAGTAGTACACATAGAAGAGTCAACTAGAGGCATATATAATATAATATAAATTAGGAATGGAGAGCCTATTAGATTAGGAGAAATGGAAAATTATAATAGTGAAGAAGTGTTAGATTGTTGGCCAAGGTCGAAGTAGAAAATTGAGTTCTCCTTATTATATTTGTAATTTACAACTTCTATCAATTAATAATTAATATATAATATGAATATATTTATGTTTGAATTTTTGCTAGTTACTCTTCTTTTTTCATTTTGATATTTGTAATTTACAATTTCTATCAATTAATATATAATTATAATTATATGTATATTTGTAATTTACAATTTCTATCAATTAATATATAATATGATTATATGTGCAAATTTTTACTAATTACTTTTATCTTTTTCATTTTGATTTTCTCCTTATTATATTTGTAATTTACAACTTCTATCAATTAATATATAATATGATTATACCAGTGTCCCATTTATGTGTGAATTTTTGCTAGTTACTCCTATTTTTTTCATTTTTCATTTTGATTTTCTCCTTATTATATTTGTAATTTACAACTTCTATCAATTAATATATGATATAATTATACTAGTGTCCCATTTATGTGTGAATTTTTGCTAGTTACTCCTATTTTTTTCATTTTAATTATTTAACGTGTAGTTTATTGCATAAGAGTTTGTTGAATTGGGAAAATATCAACTTGGTTGCATCATTTAGCATCATAGCAAGATTAAATTCTCTACACGAGAGAGTTTGTAGGAAAAATGTCATGAAGACGTGGCAAAACAATAGTAGGATAATAAAATTACATACATTAAGAAGAAGGGTATGGGAATGAAAAAGTAAATAACAAAAGAGAGTATAGAAATGACTAATTCAAAACCAGAAGAAGATGAAATAGAAGATTGATATAAAAAATAGTAAATTAAGAAATACATGCAGTGAGAAGAAGAATATAAAAACTAAAAAGTAGATAATAAATGAGAGTAATAAAAAAGACAAAATCAAAATCAAAAGAAGAGAAAAAGATGAAGTAGAAGGAGGAAATGTTGTCAGCTAGATATAAAAACTAAAAAGTAGATAGTAAATGATAGCAATAGAAATGACTAAATCAAAACCAAAAGAAGAGAAGAAGTTGAAGTAAAGGAGGATATGTTGTAAGGTAAATTGAAAGGTTGCTAAAAACAAAGTACAAGGTTCACTTTATGGAGAAAGCTTAGAAATAAAAGAATTAATACACCATATTAAAAAAAAAATGGAAAGTTATATTAAATTTGAGAAGATGGAAAAACTGGATAAAAATTGTAAAGATAAAGTTGAAAAGTCACATTACTATATGTAATATATATTGTGAAATGAGATTAAGTTCATAAAGGAAAGGAAAATATTAGATGGTTCTATGTTTCCACATATTACAAACATACTTTGCTTATAAAATTGTAGAATATATTTTCTCCTATGTTACAAAAATATATTGTTTATGCAGTTGTAGTGCATCCACATATTACAAAGATACTTTATTTATAAAGTTTTAGAATCACATATATTTTTCCATATGTTACAAAAATATATTGTTTATGCAATTATAGTGCATGAGATAAAATAAGCAAAGTGTACAAGAAGCACTAAAGAATTCTAAAAAATATTAATTTAAATTGGAGAGAAGGATGACAAATACTAATAAGTATTGAGAGATGTGAATGGATTAAAGTTTGTCACTAAATAAAAAATTTCTCTACATAGGAGGAAAACCAATCAGAAAAAAGTGAGGAAGAAAAGTTAGTACAGAATGCAAGTTGAAAAAATTTCGATAGAGGAAGCGATCCTCAAAGTAGCTAAATATGGCACAATTCTACTGTAAAGGTGGAAGAAACAAAATAAAAAGACATAGAAATCAAAATAATCTATATTAAAAGTGGAAGAAACAAGAGAAAAAAGACATGGAAATCAAAATTAATTATACACACATATATATATATATATATATATATATATATATATATATATATATATATATAATGGTTACATGAATAGATATATTATTAAAAATGTAAGAGAAGGCCACAAGTAATTTGAATGTCTATAGAGGGAGTGTAACACACCCAACTCCCTAAGTACCATTTGGATGGGGTATTAAATTTTCTCTTTCCTTCAACCATATCCAAAACTCTTCTTGAGGATGCCATCATTTTCTTCTCATCGAGAGCTTTCCAAAAACTGTAAGTTTGTCTAAATCTGAGATCTGGATAAAAAATTATGGCCCTTTAAAGTTTTAAGTCTTTTCCAATGTAAATCCACGTGGCACCCACGTGGCTCCACGTCAACTGGTCTTCTGATGTGGCACTGCCACATCATGACACATCGTCCTCTGGTGTGGACATGGTAGCTAGTGTAGTGTCGTTGTGGCACTTACCACCTAATCCACCGGATCATTCGGTTTATCAGGTCTCAGAGTCTTGGATCATCACCGTTATACTTATCCCTTGGAGGCCCGATCTGACATAAGTTGGTGCCAAGGGTACGGGGCCATGATATATGGTGCCACTTGTCCAATGGGAAATGGTTAGGTGACGTCATCCCACGCCACATCGGACTGTCAGTTCTCCAGTATTTACTTAAGGATGATTCATACCCTGATCTGGTATGAGTTAGCATCCTGGACACGTGGTCCTACCACATGTCACCATCCATTGTTCGCCAAGATCATGACACATAGCCACCAAACCATTCAACTTCTTTGCTCGTAAAAACTCTCTGGCAGTCCGAGGTCTGATTGAACCTCTTTGACTACAATCAACGACATAGATCAATCCATGGATCCGATGGTCAGGAATTAACGATGCCATCCCATGAATTCTCTCCTTCAACTGGACCCATGCTTGACACCTTAGAGAATCCTCTTCAGACATGCCATGAAACAGAATGACTTGTCATGACATGTGGCATGGCGCTTGGCATGACACTTGGAATATCCTCCGAGTGACACATGGCCTTCCCATGTGAACTGACATTGGGTACCTATTATCACAATATACCAGTATCGCCCTGTCATGTGCTAGCACATGTCCATCGTACATAGGTTATGTGACGTCATATCAGATCACCGACCATTAGCCTTACCTTCCCTTGGATAGACCCAAATCACCTGATCCAGTATGCTTTGACACTGAGAACACGTGGCCCCATCGTAGGCCACCACCTTCCTTGATCCACATTATGACATGAAGCTACCAACCACCATAACATTGGGTCCCTGGGACACCAAATTCTTTGCTTCCTAATGTTGAAATTTTAGTATGCTCGTTTAACCATAGACAATGTCACACCATTGTCACCAAACCATAGGAATTCACATATGCCACTTCTGAGCACACTAACCTTTACTTAGAATAATTCTGGCAAGCCTACTCCAGAACCAACAGATAAACCCTAGTTGCTAACTGCACCAACAACTCAAGACAAGAAGAGCGATCCTTCTCCAAGGGTAGCGCACAAGAGAGAGAGTCTCCATATCCATAGAAAAAGTACCATACACAACTACAGTAGTTGTCGCTGCACTAATCTTTCTCTCTCTCAAACTTGTTCCATACTTAGCAAGAATATCACCAAGAATATCACCAAGAGAGAGACCAAGACCAAGAGATGACAGTGCACCCTTATTTCTCCTTGTAGTTGCAGTTGCAACTCTCCACAATACTTGTGCACTAACTAGGTGTACAAATGAGCTAAAACGTCCTCTATTTATATTAATCTGTCTAGTGAATTTTATGTCTAGGACGACCTGACTTTCTGGTAATTATATTTTTTGTTTATCTTTTTCCTATGGTGCCAACTTGTATTTCTGGAATAAAATATTCTAATATTATTTATTTTGCTAGGCCGATTTGTCTTATAGGCTTTCCACACATATGTTTAATGGTTTACTTTCTTTTGGAATATTATATTCTAAGTCATAGGTTACATGTGTAGGTTAATACCTCCTGTAACTACCAAAACATCAACACTCTCTCTTAGCTAGGGAGGTATTAACTAAGATGTTATTCATGTAGTGGTCTCAAACACATCCATCCATCTCACATGGCATGGGAAAGAATCACATGGTCTTGTAGACCAGTCTACAGGTAGCATCATCATAACCACACATGATATCATATGATCAAACAGATCATGTAACAAGTATCACCATCATAGCCGCACATTAGCCATCTAGCTGGAAAACACCTCCATCACTACTAGTTGGCCATCCATCTAGTAACCTCTGATGCTACTGATCGACACTCTAACTAGGAATCATTTCCGACACTACAAGTCAACATCTAGTTCATACAAAACTAGTAACTTGTCATCTCATACAGAATCTGACTAAAAAATTTAACACTCCCTCTTAACGAGGAAGGTATTCTTCTTGGCACGACCATCATCACTTCTTTTGCACTTTTTCACACCTTGGTCATTGTCCTATTGTAAATCATGGATATATATGTCATATGAAGTTTTTCACTTTCATTGGAATAGCATACCAACCTTTGTTGGAGTAGCATACCAACCTGCGGTGGGGTAATATACCAGTCTGTGCTAGAGTAGCATACCAACCTGCGCTGGGGTAACATATTAGCCTGCATTGGAGTACCAACCTACATTGGGGTAGCATACTATCCTACGTTGGAGTACCAACCTGTGCTTGGGTAGCATACCAGCTTGCGTTGGAGTAGCAACCTGTGGTGGGGTAGCATACCATCCTACGTTGGAGTACCAACCTATGTTGAGGTAGCATACCAGCCTGCATTAGAGTACCAACATGTGTTGGGGTAGCATACCAACCTACATTGGAGTACCAACCTTCATTGGGGTAGCATACCAACTTGCATTGGAGTACCAACCTACGCTGGGGTTGCATACCAGCGTGCATTGGAGTACCAACTTGTGTTGGGGTAGCATACCAGCCTACTTTGGAGTACCAACCTATGCTGGGGTAGCATACTAGCCTACGTTGGAGTACCAACCTATGATGGGGTAGCATACCATCTTGCGTTGGAGTACCAACCTGTGCTGGGGTAGCACCCACTGGCATGAATGAACTAACACTGCAAACTTAGGGTTTTTATGAGGAAACCCTAATATCTCATCTTCAAAAATTCGCAGATCTGATTTGAGGACGAGATGCACCCTACTTAGGAGACCTTCTTAGTGAGTTCAGTAAGTGCTCAATGAGCTTGGAAATGAGGGAAACTAAGGATATTTCTTCCAACGGTTAGATTGTTATGAAGGAAACCAACTCTGATACCATGTTTAAATTTTGATATGCTCGTTTAACCATAGACAATGTCACATCATTGTCACCCAACCATAGGCATTCACATATTCTACCCTCGAGCACAATAACCTTTACTTAGAATAATTTCAGCAAGCCTACTCCAGAACCAACAGATAAACCCTAGCTGCTAACTTCAACAACAACTCAAGGAATGTAGAGTGCTCCTTCTCCAAGGGTAGCACACAAGAGAGAGAGAGTCTCCATATCAACAGAACAAGTACAATACACAACTACAGCAGCTGCAGCTGCACTACTCTCTCTCTCTCTCTCTCAAACTTACACCATACTTAGCAAGAATATCACCAAGAGAGAGACCAAGACCAAGACATGACCATGCACCTTTATTCCTCCTTGCAACTAAAATTGCAGCTGCAATTGTAGATATCCACAAGACTTGCGCACTAACTAGGTGTACAAATGAGATAAAACATCCTCTATTTATATTAATATGTCCAGTGACTTTTCTGGCTGGGTCAACCTAACTTTCTGGTAATTATATTTTTTGTTTATCTTTTTCCTGTGGTGTTGACTTGTATTTCTGGAATATAATATTCTAATATTATTTATTCTTCTAGTCCAACTTGTCTTCTATGGTTTCCACACATTTGTTTAATGGTTCACCTGCTTTCAAAATATACGACGAAAGTTACAGAGATAACCTCGCCTTAAAATACACCTTCGGTGTAATAACAAGAGTTTGACTATGTGAAAATTGTGATAAAAAACATCGTGTGATGTTAATGTAGTACATTACTTTGTGCCCAAACAAGAATAAAGGTAAAATAATTCCACGAAAAATGGAAAAATAAATCTATGATGTTACTGGAATACATTACTTTGTGCCCAAGCAAGAATAAAGGTAAAATAATTCCACGAAAAATGGAAAAATAAATCCGCGGAACCTATCAGATGTTAGGGTTATCTGTTCGTAGTAGTTGTAACAATTATTAAATGTTCATGTTCTCTTAAATGTCTTCTCGGATTTTAAATAATTTGGTCAATAATTTGAACATTTCAGAGGGCTGAACAAAATAAAATAGGATTCATCAATTCACCTAACCTTCTAACCTGTTTCAGAATTCATCAATTCACCTAACCTTCTAACCTGTTCCAGAGGGCTGAACAAAAAAGAATTCATCAATTCATGTTCCTCTGTGTTTCTGCCTTCCTTTGTGCGTGAATCTAACTCCAGATCTGTATTGTTGTTTTGCGGGTGGAGGAGTGAGTAGGCCATCTCCGTGATTTAGAAGAAACCAGATGGCTAGTTCTAGTACTCTCCAAGGCAGAGATTCAGCAATATATTCAATCAGACCCCAAACACCTTCATTGGAAACAATATCATTCAATCAACTTCGAGATTCAGATTCCACTGGAAGCAATATCATTATAGACACTGAAGAATCTCTGAACATCAACATTTCAGAGCATAGAGAGAATGATGATTCATTTCTGGTGCATCTTCAAGATTTAAACGAGAAGCCAACATTGAAATCCTGGAATTTCATCGGAGTAATATGGAGCACTCGTGAAGTAAAAGTGCTATGCAATGTTGTCAAGGCAAGTTCATCATTGAAAAGGCTGTCTTTTCGGCAAAGTTGTCTCAACCCTGATGGGATTAAAATGCTGGCTGCTATGTTGAAGAAAAACAGTATTGTTAAAGAGTTGAGTTTCTTCAAGTGTGATATCAAACAAACAGGGGCATTGGCCATTGCTTCGGCTTTAAAAACCAATAAATGCTTGGAAGGGTTGCATATTTTGGAAGATTCAATTGGGTCCAAAGGGGCAGAAGAATTGGCCAAGATGATTGAAGTAAATTCAAGTCTCAGGCGTCTGACGGTATCGGATATGGAGTCAATCGCAGTTGATTCTCTGGTTTCTGCTACATTGAAGAAGAATAGGAATTCAGAGCTTCAAATATGGAAGATTGAAAGCACAGTAAAGCTTGCTATGGTTGTGCACTTGATCCCTTCCAAGAAAGTCCTAAGGATTTACCGAATCGATACTTCTGGGTTTTGCAGAATAGCATCCGCGCTGGATTATAATAATACTATAGAAAATATGAATATAAGTGGAAATCGTATCAATTCTAAATGTGCTGAAAATTTCGGGAATGTCCTTGGGAAAAACGGGAGTCTGAAATATCTGAATATGTCAAACACCGGCATGAGTGATACGGGCGTTGAGCACATTGCAGTTGCTCTGTTTTCGAACCATACCCTGCAATCCTTGAAACTTGAAAAAAATCCAATGGGAGGAAAGGGAATAGATCGTTTGCTCTGTCCTCTTACTAGGTTCAAAAAAGGCCAGCAGCAAGCAAATACTTCTCTGAAATTTTTGTCCATTGGGGGACCTCAGAATATAATGGGTAGTGATGGTGTAAGTGCATTGGTGAAGATGATCTCCACAAACCTGAGTTTGCTAAAATTCGCTATAAATGACGATGGTAACATGGGTGCAGCTGATTTTATCAAAATTCTTGTAGCTCTTCAAAGTAATACAACTTTGAAGTCCCTGTCTTTGAAGGGATGCAAAGGAGTTGCAGGAGATGCAGTGCTTAAGGCAATTATGAATACATTGCAGGTGAATTCCTGTCTTAAAGAGATTGATCTGAATGAAACTCCGCTTCAAGCCTCTGGTAAAACTGATTGTGTTCACCAACGGCTTCGACAGAATACCAGTGCCGAACCAAAGATTGATATTCGCAAGGACATGACCATGACAGTGCCCAATCCTGCAGGAGTTTTCCTCCGTGGACAAAAAATTGCAGGCAAGATTTATGACTTTTCCTATTCATCCTCCATCAATTTCTCATTGTACACAAGGGTAAAGGCAACGATCCAATGTACTTCTATATATTGTTGAAGTATTCAGTGAGGGGAATGATATTATATCATATATCATACGTACATAAAAATAAAGATAGATCGATCGATCGATAATGCAAATGGCCACGAGCAAGAATATTCATTATTTGGAATCAAATAAAACATGAACCAACAACCGGTTTAAGCTTTTCATAAGAGTCAGAAAATTTTACGATTTCTGAAATTAGATGACTCGTCCTTGTTTTTCATGTTACTAGGCATTCCATGATAAATTGGAAGATCGAGATCGATTTTTCCAATTCAAATGACCGATATCTCAAATTTTGGTTGCAGGTAAAGAAACTCTATGCGAATCCATAGAGGAAGGCTGGTACGAGCCATGGCAACCACGTGGATCGGACTGCATGTACATTGGCCGCCATTTTGAGTGTGATGATTCAAATCACACTTTCCTCACTCGTGAATCCTTCCAAACATTCAAGGTATGACCTCTTGATTTTAATCTTTTAAAAAACCAAAAAAATTTAGTCATAATTGAATTTCTTATCTCTTTGAGAAGAGTAGGAGAGACGGTTGATTTATTCTAAACATCATAGATCTCATGTCCTATTTATTGTTGAAACTTGAATAAAGTTGGGATGAGATGTTATAATCCAGTGTTGTTCATGTTTTTGTTCATGGAGAGTTTTCCAACAACTGTAATTATGCTCAATTCCAAGTTCGGGATCAAAAGTTATGGCCTTTTAAAGTTTTTTAGGTCTTTCCCTGTCAATTCCACCTTGTATCCACATGGCATCCACGTGGGTCTACGTCAACAGTACCATCCGACGTCGTTGACATGTTGTGTTGATGTGTCGAGACACAGTTATGATGTGGCAAGTCTCGACGCCACTACAATGTGACTGGCGGAACCTCAGCGTGGAACCAACACTAATCTGGAAATCTGGCCGAATTTCCTCAAAATGCAACACATGAAAACTTTTGGATGTCAGATATCCGGATATCTGGGCCCGCGAAACCCTATCTTGGAACCTTTATGCATTGGGATGTGAGATCTAGAGGATCCCAAAATTGACATCAATGAAACTCCTAGATATCGAATGATCCAAATATCTCGGGTTGCGACCCCCTCCTAAGTTTACCTTGGAACCTGACATGGAACTCTGAAGCATTCGGGAGTTCGAGGTGCTACCCCTTCTAATCTTACCACGAAAACTTGAAGCAGAACCCTGAAGCATCTGGAATCCAAGATACGGAAAATCCCAAAAACCCCTTTGTAGGAAGCTTCGAATCCAGATGTCTAGTTGGTGCAAAAGACACGAAGGCCTTACGTGGCATGACACCTCATAAATTTATCGTACGTCGGGCTGACATGGCACGATGATGTGGCACAGCCACATGACTACTGACCTGGAAATTGCGTATCAATAAGATGATTTGGCATGACACATGGATGATGACATGGAATGACACGTGGGATTTGTCGTCATCACATCCTCCCAGTATCTGACGGTACTATGCGCCTGAATCCTGCCATATCCGAGAATCCGGGATCCAAGATTTCCAAAAATCTGAATTACAAAATGTTCCAGATTTCTAGATATGACGTCATCCAACATGTGCAGCACGATAGCCAATGTGACATGTGGACCAACCAAGGTATGACACGTGGACATATGTGGCAGAACACATGGACCTCAAAGGCACCAGGGCCCCTCTCCACGAAACCCCTTCTCGAAACCTTGACCTATTAGAGAATCTAGGCATCTGGGATTTCCCAAAATGCACATTATGAAAAGTTTTGTTTTTTTGGATTCGATGCCATACCTACACATGGTATACTCCTGGCGCAACATGTGGCCTCTGCCACATGGACTCGAATTACAGCGACACTCCTAACATGGAACTAAGCTCTGGAACTGCAACCCATCAAGCATCCGGGCATTTGGGATTTCTCGAAATGTCATTTATTGGAAAAGTCGGATCTGGATTTTCCGGATCTAGAACCATTGATAGATCCGAAATAACTGACAAAACATTGGGTCATGTAACTGATGGGAAAACTAATGAATGAGATCTGATGATCTCCCAATCCAATGAGTAAGATCAAGGGAAGCCAAACCAAAGGATTACACCCAGCAACAGGGCCACACTCGTGTCTCGTACTAATTCCAAGTTGACACCTATCAATCCACCATGGCATTCCAACTATCACCAATCACGACACAACACCGTGACATGTCTCCCTCATATGCTTCAACTCTTCTCCGCTTATATGCATTCGAGGCCCGGAACCTAGAACAAAACCTTGACCCATCCATGATCCAGGAAAACTTGAAAAACATGTTTTAGAAAAAGTATGAATATATAGGATCCAAGACTTCGCCCATCTCCATATCCTTCCTTTGATGGTGAATGAATGACTGGGATCCTTTGAGCCACAGATCCAATGGTTGAAATTTCCACCTCAACTCACAAATGCACAGAGGCTACAAGTTTCCTTCTAGACCTGCTCAATCCTACACTAACATCCATACACTGCCAAATTAGCGGATCTGATCAACACCTGGCACAATGTGTCTGTTAACACATATCCTCGTTCTTCCGCCTCCTCAGCTCCTGCATGTTGATGCCCGCGTATTCTCAGTCGTCGTTTTGTTACCACAACCTCTAGCCTGGTCACTATCCAATCAGTATTCATGTTGTTTGCGCTAGATCCTCGTCAACATCCAACGCAAATCCAAATGGCCAAGAGCAGGATAAGGTCGTCACGTTTCCAGGTGTCGAGTTGACTCAGGCCTATTTGGACCCTGAGAAAGACTGTTAATGAAGTTGGGGAGTGGTGTTTGAGCATCATTTCCCCCATAAATGGAAAGCTCAAAAGGACTGTCAGCAAGTCGGCTCGTCTGCAGGTCCCTCTCGAAGCCCAAAAATCAGCAGGAGTCGTCCGATTCAGAGGGATGCATGGCACCATATCCAAGGATTTGTGGTTTCGCAGTTTTGTAAATCGAAGGTTTTAGCATGGAGTCATTTTGATATTTTGTAATGGTCGATGGTTGAGCTAAGCTCCCGCATTGTAAAGCTTTGATGAAAGCTATGGTTATCTATTATATAGTAGGATTTGATATTTCCTATTTAATATAAGTCATATTCTTTCCATCTCTCTGTAAAAGTTGTGTTAGAACACTCGGGCATGGAGAATCTAGTCGAGGGTCGTATGTTGTTGTTATGAAGGTTTGATTTTAGCAGTATTGTGACCAGTTTTAATCAGTTCGTTTTGTTATCTTTTTCCCTCTCACATTGAAGAGCTCGGGCATGGATGGTCCAGTCGAGTTGTTGTAGCTGCATCGTGATGTATGTTTGATCATTGTGTTGTTATGACTATGTTTCTTAAATATACTTCAGTGTCTGAAACTTTGAATCCAAGAGGATCTTCTGTTTGAGTTTTTCCTCCTTAGGCTGCTGGAAGACCTGATGTCCATAACAGACCTCTACATTCTCCTCACCAAGTCTTCCTTCTATTCACCTTTAATCCAACTTACTGACTGAAGTTGATCAAGACCTCACTTGCCTGTGCATACCAGTCCAGTTTTCTGAGTTAAAGGGATATCATCTTGAGTCTCCTTCCCATTTGACCTCTTTAAAATTATTTGTGACATACAAACTGATAGGTACTGGGCTTACTCTCTCTGCAATCGGAGAGTGAATTCTAGTGCCGACATAAATGGAGCCATTGTCAAGGATGAATTTGAGTAGATTGAAGAGCTCCCTGGGAAGAATGACATAGATCCAGCTCTTGATGGTAAACAAGAGTGGGATAGAGAATTGACTATAATAATCTACCTGGTGACTCCACGATCAGAGACTCCACTAGGGAAGATCCTATTGACAGAAAGATGAAGGGAATGACTAGGTATCAGCTTATGAGCTTTCTTCATGAACTTTTGTTATTCTTTATCAGCTCATTTTTGTTTTTCCCTTCACATATAAAGAGGATCATATTGTGTTTTGTTTATTTGGTTGATCACCAACCTTCCTTTATATATCCATCCTTGGAAGAAGAAGACCTGCTTTCTGCCCATGTTGTAGATGCTGATATTATATCCTCAGCTCATCCTACTCATAAAGATGAGCTTCATATTGAAACCCCTCCTGAACTCAATCACCCTTGCAGCCCTGAGGAAGTTGAAACTGATCCACAACCTCCTCAAATATCATCACATCCTATTGTTACTATTGAGCCTTGCCATCAATGTGATAAGCCTCATATTCAACCCACTAGTTTTCAAACTGCAATCAGAGACAAGTTGTTTAAACCTTTAAAGCTTCCATATCATGTTCATCCTTATCTTATTGATTTCTTGAAGTACTTTCCTCATTTTTCTAGAGAGGATCAGGTTACAGTTGAGAGACACTTGGGGGCCTTTGATAACTTTATTGATTAGTTTGAGATCGTTCATGATGATGTTACCATGAGGTTGTTCTCACATTCCCTGTCTGG
Organism: Picea engelmannii; assembly: GCA_009831015.1. Taxonomy (NCBI): domain Eukaryota; kingdom Viridiplantae; phylum Streptophyta; class Pinopsida; order Pinales; family Pinaceae; genus Picea; species Picea engelmannii. Next base: position 1,347,299 of record ML780994.1, on the reverse strand, counting down.
AGATGTTGTTGTGTGGTTTAGATGTCTAGAGGTCGGTTCTATTGGTTCTTGGACCGAGCTATGCCATGCATTTTTGAAGTGGTGGGGTGAGAACAAGTCCCTTGATTAGTACTAGGATGATTTTATTGCCTTGAGGAGAGGGGAAGAGGAAGCTTTGGCTGTCTTCAACAAGAGATTTTACCGTGTGTATCATAATATGCCTGTAGAGATTAGACCCATAGAGACTGTTGCCATGGTGTACTATGTCATGGCTCATCATTCAGAGCTTGTCCTTCACCTGAGAGAAAGGAAATCAACATCGTTATCTCAGTTATTCATGGATGCTAGGGAAGTGGAGGAGAACCTTCGAGCTTGTGGCAGGATTCAAAGTCAGTATCATCTCAACTCTGAGCGTAAGGCAATTTTTTCTTGCTGTCCAAATGAAGGAAAAGTTGTGGATGATTTTGTCTTCAAAGCATGTATCCATGCACAACCCTGTCTTGATGAAAATCATGTGTATGAACAACTAGGAGTAGCAATTACTGTTGTTCTTGAAATAGATATTTTTAACAATTATTTTCCTGATAAAATTATTGATTTAAAGGATGATCATAGATATGAAATACAACCCATTTTTGATGAATATCCTAGTGATGATGAGCAACAATCTTATCTTGTATTTGATCACTATGAAGACAGTAAGGATGATGCAGAGGTTGGCCTTGTCACGGAAGACATAAAATTTGACCAGGAGCAGCCCTTAGTTGAGGCACATGAAGAGGTCATTTATACACAGCCTGAAGTAAATCCATAGTCATCAGTGGATCAACAACCACCTACGTCCATCCTTCTTCCACTTGTACCTACAGTTCACAGTATGCATCTTTTGGACCCACAGATGCCTGTGGTTGTCTTTCAATCAAGTGTGCCTGTAGGGGACATCAAGCAAGCTGTCAACAGCTTTGAAAAAGTGAAGGTAACCTTTCATAAGTTAATCATGCGTTGCCTTCCGTTTCATGACCCTGTCAATGAGTACATAAAGTTACACTTTTCAAATGATTTGGAGCATGCAGGCTTGATCTTTTTATCAACATTTGAAGGTAATATGGGTGATCATAAGAATGAAAGTAGTCATTTGTCACGCTTTTCTTGTCTTTTATCGATCATTTGCAGTGAAGCAAAGGATTCAGTTATCAAACAGTTCGAATGGCTATGGTGGAAGTTCGCTTTTACCTAGCATTTTGTAAAAGTTGGTTAACTTAGGTTTTGTACATAAATAAGCTCCCTCAGGAGCAGGTGTGTTTTCTTTCATTTTTAGAATAGTGTACGTGTCGACCTGTTTTCTTCAGTATGATGTTTCAGAGCATGCCTCCATAGCCCAACAGCTAAGGCACTGGAACTACTTGTTCTTGGCAGCTCGCAGGGAGCATGCCATCCCCTGTGGAGCCAAATGTTATTACATAAAGTTGTCAAGGGCCGCAGGCCGCAGCCATGAGCGTAAAGCACAACACTTAGAGTGACTCATTCCAGGCCCGAAATCAATGGTCGAAGCCCGAAATAGATTTGGACTGTTCAATTAGCAAGAGCCACGCGTCATCAGATCTGTCACTCTGGAAGTTTTACTTTGGGAGTTTTAAAATGAGAAACATTGCCAAGTCTCGAAGCGCCCGAAGTCCCGAAGCGCCTTGAAGATAAGCCTCAGGTCGTAGCGAGGTCACATAGGAGGTGGGCCCAAGAAGAAGGGTAAGAACCCAACGCATGATTGGTGACTCGGGTTTTCAAGGAAGCAATCACGGTTCGTTGGATGCATAGAAGATCCGATCGTCGATCTGAGAGGAGTGATTTCGTCATTTGGGCATCGGGAAATCTGTAGTCAAGTAATGTGAAATCTCCCGAAGCGCGAAATCCCGAAGCGTCATATGGGATAAGTGCCAGGTCACGGCCCGAGGTCACAAGAATGAAGGAGTGATGAAGAAGGCGTTGGTGCCTGAAGCTCGAGTTTTCGAAAAACGCCCGTATTGGTCACAAAAGAAGATTTGCAGGGCCTTGAGGTGTCAAAATTGACTCGCAGAAGTCGTTGGCACCATCTAAGAACATTCATGCGTGTCAGGCCCCATCCTGATCCCGATGAAGGCAGTTACCGAGAATGAGAGTGGTGGTTGAGACCTCGTCTCAACACATAAATGGAAAGTAGGCTGAAGATGGCCGGGAGTGCGGATTAGCAATCCAAGGTTTCCTTCTGGACGGATTTCCCTGCAAAACACATAATTGAGGCAAGCTCGCATATGACATGAGAAGGACTGCATAGGCAGACAGAGTAGGTGCCGACTGAAAACTTTGAATGCAGGGGTCCGATCACATCCCTAGTGGTTACAACATTTTTAGTATATATAGGCAGTTTTGATAGTTTGTTAAGGTCGAATGTTTGAGCTAGGCTCCCTGCTATTGTAATATTTTTATGAAGAACACTGGTTCTCTGGTTATGTATTTGTTTTTGAGACATCTTGGTTAATCTAAGTCAGCTTTCTTACTCCATCTTATTTGCCTCTGATATTGAGAGAATTCATGAATCACTGATTCACATGGATTGTTATGACTGTATTATGATGAATGTTATGTTATAGTGATGTTATATTTTCTTTCAGTTTCTTTGAGATTTGGATTCAAGAAGATCTTGTGTTTAAGTTTTTCCTCCTTAGGCTGCTGGAAGACCTGATGTCCACAACAAACCTCTACACTCTCCTTACCAAAGTTTTCCCTCTATTCACCCTTACTCCAACTTACTGACTGAAGTTGATTCAAGACCTCAATTTCTTATGCATGCTAGTCCAGATGTCTGAGTTAGAACGTTATTATCATTGTCTTCTCCATTTGACCACCTAAAACTCATTTACATTTACTGTATAAATTGATGGGTACTTGGCTTATTCTCATTACAGTTTGAGGGTGATTCTTAGTGCTAACAGATGGTCATTGTAATTTGTCCCAACCGACCAAAAATGAGAAGGATTTCTTTGCAGCCAAAAAGGTTTTAGGATACACATGCAACTCTGTGACTTCCATGAGACAAACCTTCCTAGTGAACGACTCAAATCGTAGAATTTACAACTTTACACTTCAAAGAACCATGGAACCCACACGTAAACAAATTGTCGTTCCTGAAAGCTTTTGATGCTGCAAAACTCACAGAAAACAAGCGTCGCTAGKAGAAATTYTGAGAAACCATAATTGGTTGTCAGTTTGTAATCAACATTGGCATCCAACAGCTGAGATTGCTGAAAATTCAAGCCCCAACGAATGTTGTATTCATCACAACTGGAATGCATTCTCCAAACCAACGTGCTGGGGTTGGGGAGACCAGAATATATAAATAATTGAGGATGGTTAGAWTTTTTTTKGAAGAACGCTGCAAACTCACATTCAAGAAATTGCAGTAAGAACCCTTTTTCTATTTGCAATYCATACATTGCAGTAAGAACCCTTTTTCTACCAGCAGTACATGCAGATTCATAAAGGGCAACTCCTTCCGCATAGATGATTCCGAAATACCACCAAGTTGTCCCTGCCTCCTCTACGAGGTGCAGTTGCAGTAGTACCTAGAGTAGATATGAACATCGCTCAAACCTCAAAGTAGTAGTCCAGGCATGAATATTCAATGGTAGCTTAAAACTTGCATGGGGCAATTTCTTCACTTTGCCATCAGACCGCAAGCTTATTTCCCAAATTGCCTCTACCTACCATCCATTTTTTCTTACCTCTGGTTTTCCTGTTTCTGCTACCTTAATGTGTTGCTTCTATAGAACAGTGGCCACCATTGAAGAACAAGAGGAGTGAGATATAAGGAACAGTATCAAGTTCCCTGTTCTTGTTTATGAAAATGGATATCGTTCCTAACAGTTAAGTCCTTTCGATATATTTGATGCCTATATCTAATAATTTGATCTGCACCTTATTTGATTTCCATGCCCACTTTTTTTTTATCTGTCACAGATACACCTCCGCAAGGAAATCCGGACGTCATGTAAAAGACAGAATTCCCTTTACGGGCTTAAGAAGAACCTCATCACAATACTCACCAATGGCATCGAGATCCGAGTTGAGCTCGGAGGCGAAATGGGCTACTATATCGATATCCTGGCTTGTTCATCACAAGACCTCAATGAAACTCTTAGAGTTCTGAAAGATGTTGTGATTCAAAGCATTCGACAAATCTATTCATCAATTCCAGGTTGTCAAGGGGCACGACTAGTTGAGGGTATTTTAAGGCCACAATGTGTGCAGGACCTATTATCACCGAGGTACAGGAAGGACCAATTTGTTCTGGTGGAATATCTGAAGCAACAGCTACTCTCAGTTCCAGCAGGCAGCATACATAACTATCAGTATACTTGGAGTGCTGTTACAGAAGGAAGGTCTATTATCGTAAGCGCTGGATTCGACTACGCAAGGAACCTGCTTGGAGAGGAAGATTTCAGGGATGTATTGGAAAGACGGTCTCACGATCTTTACAGGCTTGCTGTTGAGCTGGATGTGCCATCAGCTAACAACACCCCCAATTCTCAAAGTGCTCATGATGATGATGATGGGCTACCAAAGGCGTTTGAGAGGGTATTGGAGAGGCTTACGAACATTGAGAGGGTCCAACAGGAAATTCTGATGGAATTCGACAGAAAGTTGTCCTATCTGATTAACTTCTCAGTTCAGCTGGAAGAGAGAAAAGTCCCACGCATGTTCTATTTTGTCAAAGGCAACAGCGGCTTTGCAAAAACGTTGGTGACACACATTGTTCCCGGCACGACTTTACTGCAATTACATCTGTTATGTGAATACAGGCGCCAATTGCATGTTGTTGACGGCCAACCTGGGTGCAATCTACTGAATGTTGACAACATAACAGTGCAGAGCATCCTTCCATATCTGCACGGATTCATGAAAATTCTGACCTTTGCCCTGAAAGTGGGTGCCCAGGTTGTGGCAGGGATGGGTGAAATGATCCCTGATTTGAGCAGCGAAGTTGCCCAGTTAGAAAAATTTTCGGTCTTATATAAAGCAGGAGCTGGAGCAGTCCATAATTTTGAGAACACCATGAGCACAGACTTAACACTTAGATCTCAAGATGTGAATTATAGACCTCTGGATGACAATCAATTCAGAGCAGCCCAACAGTGGTTGGTAGACTTTTTGAAAAGCCAGAGGTGCTTCAATGGAAAGGCTATTGGAGAGAAGTTTCGATTATGGAAGGTGAAATACACTGACAATGGTGAGATTGCTTGGGTCTGCCATCGACACAAGGAAGATGGAGTCCGAAACAATGAGGTCAGAGAAATCCCAATGGGCTAAGCTTTCTTATGTTTTGTGATTGAGAACTGAAATTGCTTTTGCTTTTTGCTTTTTTCCCTTATGTATTGTGATCGAGAACTGAAATTGCTTTTGCTTTTTTCTTTTACTTTTTCCCTCCCATATAGAACAATCGAACTCAATTTTTTATCATCTGGATTGCTTCCTATGCTTTCTATGGCAATAGAATAGAGGGCTATGCTATGCACTTTCATAATCCATCCTTATTATATACTATTACAGCATTTTGTTTTGATGTTATGAGTTCTTGTCTCCTCATGTAAAGTGTCTTCTTGTTTTGTAACTAATGTTTAAATATGAGTGTGCTTGAAATATGAAATATAATAATTTATTATTTTTTTTTTTATTATATTATGAATTTGAAATATTAAGTGGGTGTATTAGTTTAATAAAAAAGAATTTAAATTTTATTATAAATAATTGCATTCATGAATTACTAAATGTGTATATTTTAAAATGATTTTTTTGATAAATTGATTGTTTTAATTTTTTTTTACATAATTTCTTCATTATATTTTTCTCAATTTTCAAACTTCTTCTTATACTTATTTTCAAGAATACAACTATCACATATACCATGCACCATAATAGTAGTTGATAAATCTTAGACCATGATCAACTTAATAATCAAGAATAGGAGTAAGTTATTAAGTGGACAAACTCAACTTTTTGTTAATTTTTTTTCTTCAGATGAGACTAAGTTCAACCTTAATGTACTCAAATTTTCAAAATTTTACTATTTGAGTATCTTAAAATGGGTCAAAACCCTATATGACAAAGTTCCAAGGTCAAAGTTCCCATCAATTAAATCGAACTATAACTTCCCAAAAAATTCCTATCAATTTAGGGAAGAATTCCAATAAAAACAGAGGTCAAGTTGTCCACTAATTAACTTTCTCCTCCAAAATATTATCCAATTTAACTCTAATCAATCACTTTTTCTAAAATATAAATTTTAGATAACAATTTTTACTTTTATTATAAAAGTTAAAATTAATATCAAATTTTACAAAGCTTAATATTTAAAGTCATGATTTAATTATAACATCACGTATTCAGTAAACTCTAAGAAACTATTTTTTCTAATATAAATGTTTTCACTACAATTACTAGTTTTATTAATATACTTAAATAAATAAACATATGTCAAGTGATAAGGCAAACCATTAACAATTACCCTGCCATTTATTGTAAAAGTTTCAGCCAAAGCAATTAAAATGGTAGAAAAAGTTGAAGTGTAAATCCATGCTTTTGGAATTATTTTTCTTTTACATGTTGAAATGTTTATTGAAATAACTTTTTTTTACATGATTAAACTTGTCACAATTGTTTCAAGAGCTTTATGTTTTCCATTAGACTATGTAAATCTAGGGATTTGAAATTTGTGCATCTAAATTGAAAATTATTCATATTTTCTTATTTATTTTTTTCTTGAAATAATCAACTTTTAAAATTGTTCCAGTTTATATTATTTTTATGTGGGAGTATCCATTAAAAAAAATCTAAGAGTGAGCATGGATATACATGTAAGGATATGAGAAAATAAAATATGAAGGAATGTGTAGATGGATAAGTGCAAGTGTAATAGGATAATTATGAAAAACATAGGATAATTAAGAGTGAACATGAATATACATGTAAGGAGATGAGAAAATAAAATATGAAGAAATGTGTGGATGGATCATTGCAAGTGTAATAGAATAATTATGAAAAAAACATAGAATAATTAAGAAAAAAAAAACAATTATGAAATATGAATTTTAAGTGTACACACAAAAAAAAAAAGAACATAAAAATTGAGAATGATCATGCAATTTACATTAACTAAAAGGTAAAAGAGTGTAAAAGATAATTATGAAATGTGAATCTTAGGTGTATAGGAGAAAATAACATAAGAGCATGCAGTTTACATTAACTAAAAATGTGACAAAGGTAAAATAGTGTAAAAGCTTCTCGGAATATAAATGGAGTAGTGCACATAGAAGAGTCAACTAGAGGCATATATAATATAATATAAATTGAGAAATGGCAAATCATAATAGTGAAGAAGTGTTAGATTGTTGGCCAAGGTCTAAGTAGAGAATTGAGTTCTCCTTATTATATTTGTAATTTACAACTTTTATCAATTACTATATAATATGAGTATACCAGTATCCCATTTATGTGTGAATTTTTGTTAGTTACTTTTTTTAGTTTGATATTTGTAATTTACAATTTCTATCAATTAATATATAATATGATTATATGTGTGAATTTTTGTTAGTTATTTTTATTTTTTCATTTTAATTTTCTTCTATTTTGATTTTCTTCTATTTGTAATTTACAACTTCTATCAATTATTATATAATATGATTATACCAATGTCCCATTTATGTGTGAATTTTTGCTAGTTACTCCTATTTTTTTTATTTTAATTATTTAACGTCTAGTTTATTGCTAAGAGTGAGTTGAATTGCAAAAATATCAACTTGGTTGCATCATTTAGCATCATAGCAAGATTAAATTCTCTACACGAGAGAGTTTTTAGGAAAAATGTCATGAAGACGTGGCAAAACAGTAGTAGGATAATAAAATTACATACATTAAGAAGAAGGGTATGGGAATGAAAAAGTAAATAACAAAAGAGATTATAGAAATCACTAAAAACAAGAAGAAGATGAAATAGAAGATTGATATAAAAAATAGTAAATTAAGAAATACATGCAGTGATAAGAAGAATATAAAAACTAAAAAGTAGATAATAAATGAGAGCAATAAAAATGACTAAATCAAAACCAAAAGAAAAGAAGATGAAGTACAAGGAGGAGATGTTGTAAGGTAGATATAAAAATTAAAAAGTAGATAGTAAATGATAGCAATAGAAATGACTAAATCAAAACCAAAAGAAGAGAAGAAGATGAAGTAAAAGAGGATATGTTGTAAGGTAGATTGAAAGGTTGCTAACAAACAAAGAATTAACAAAGTTACAAGGTTATTGAGAAAGCTTAGAAATAAAAGAATTAATACATCATATTAAAAAAATGGAAAGTTATATTAAATTTGAGAAGATGGAAAAACTTCAAAGGATAAAAATTGTAAAGATAAAGTTGAAAAGTCACATTGCTATTTGTAATATATATTGTGAAATGAGATTAAGTTCATAAAGGAAAGAAAAAGATTAGATGTTGGAGTAAGATGGTTTTATTTTTCCACATATTATAAACATACTTTGTTTATAAAGTTGTAGAATATATTTTCTCCTATGTTACAAAAATATATTGTTTATGCAGTTGTAGTGTATCCACATATTACAAAGATACTTTATTTATAAAGTTTTAAAATCAGATATATTTTCCTATATGTTACAAAAATATATTGTTTATGCAATTATAGTGCATGAGATAAAATAAGCAAAGTGTACAAGAAGCACTAAATAATTTTTAAAAAATATTAATTTAAATTGGAGAGAAGGATGACAAATACTAATACGTATTGAGAGATGTGAATGGATTAAAGTTTGTCACTAAATAAGAAATTTCTCTACATAGGAGGAAAACCAATCAGAAAAAAGTGAGAAAGAAAAGTTAGTACAGAATGCAAGTTGACAAAATTTCGATAGAGGAAGCAACCCTCAAAGTAGCTAAATATGGCACAATTCTACATTAAAAGTGGAAGAAACAAAATAAAAAGACATAGAAATCAAAATAATCTATATCAAAAGTGGAAGAAACAAGAGAAAAAAGACATGGAAATCAAAATTATATATATATATATATATATATATATA
>ML780994.1:1315677-1325963 GCA_009831015.1 Picea engelmannii | reverse complement strand
GGTACTGCTGACAGGACAAAGCTGGTCGAGAAGAAGAAAGATGGGCCCTCCAGGGCCATGCTCAAGTCGCTCCTGCTCTCGGTACTCCATGTCTAGGACCATGTGGGCCTCGAGACATGATCTCCTAGTTATCCCTAGATAGCGGGGATAACAGGTCCCACTCTATCCATAATTTCAGAAGGTCCAAAAAATCTGGGTGCCAACTTGGCACATGCTCCCATCCTTAAGGAGTTTCTTCTAGGTTTAATTCCGAGATACACATGATCTCCTACTTTAAATTCTTTATGACTTCTTTTGTTTTCCACATAGCTCTTCTTCATGTCCTGGGCCACTTTCAAATTTTTGTTTATTTGGGTCATTTTTTGTTCTAGTTCCATTAACATATTGAGTCCAAGGGTAATTATTTCCACTGGATTATCCCATTTGATTGGGATATTGCATTTTCTACCATAGAGGGCTTCAAAAGGGCTCATTCTCAAGGATTCACGATAACCATTGTTGTAGGAAAATTCTACCAGGGGTAGATACTCTTCCCATTTCCTGGGCTGATGCATCACATGCATCCTCAACATGTATTCCAACACTCAATTCACCCTATGCATTTTCCAATCAGTTTGAGGGTGGTAGGATGTACTAAAAAGTAATTTTGTTGCACAACCAATGAGGAAAGATTTCCAAAATTTTGAGGTGAATTTTGCATCTCTATCAGATATAATTTCCTTAGGCATCCCATGCAATCTGAATATTTCTTTCATGAAAATACTAGCAATATCTATTTCCTTGCAAGTGGAATTTACTGGAATGAAGTGGGCAACATTGCTCAATTTGTCCACAACTACCATGATGGCATCATTTTGTTTGGTTGTTTTGGGTAGTCCTATGATAAAGTCCATGGCAATGGTTTCCCATTTCCATTTTGGAGTGGGTAGGGGCTGCAACAATCCTGTTGGGTCTTGGTGTTCCACCTTAACCTATTGGCACTCTAAACATTTAGCGAAATAATCAACTATATCCTTTTTCATCCTTGGATAATAAAAAAATTTCCTAAGGGCTATAATCATTTTCTGATAACTAGGGTGAACAACATATGGTCTTTTGTGTAGTTCATCTAGAATGAACTTCTTCAATTCATCACAAATTGGGATATACAACCTGTTAACACATAAGATTCATCATGTAGAGGAGCATTTATGGTTTTCAGAGCCTATATTTAACCATATCTCTGGGGATTATGTCATACCAACCACTAACAACCTCCTCGAAGTGTGAAATCTATATTTGAGTTGGCACTGCGAATTGGTGCTGCAAACTAGTTAAAGAAGAGGGTTGTAGGTTGGTGTTGTTGGGAAATTATACCCTACGGACTAACAAGCTAGGGMTTAAACTTKCATGCAGATCATGACCCTTAAGAAATTACTTTTAACCTTCTATCCCAAACCTAAAACCCTTTTTCACATGCAAACGTGGAAAGAACCAACTAACCTTTTTATCGAAGCTTGATGTAGATCCTCCGTTGTGCTTTATCTCCTTGCTTCTGCTGCTCCTTCCAAAGACRATCCTACAATCAAGACAAAACACTACACATGCATACTATTGTTCTACTAGAGGGTTAGAGATTAAGCATAAATCAAATAAAATATATAAGACTCGTACATTGGGATGGGAAAGCATTATTTATTAATCTCAAGATGAATCAACTTACAATAATCATAGAGACCGACCACCGTTCCTCGATCCTGATCCTGGGCTCCTCCTCTTCTTTGTCCTCCAACTGCTTTTCTTGAATTCTGTTTAGGCTTAAGAAAATGCTAAAGGGTTGGGACAAAATGGATTCGGCAATTGGGCAGAGTTTCTTTGCTATCTTTTTCCTCCTTCCAAATAGTACCCCTACCCCTTCTTTTATAGGCTAGAAGGAGCTAGGGTTTTGGACGAACTCTCGGCCATGCATGGCTGGGAGTTCCAGTTAACTAACCCAAAGCTTTTCGTCCCGTCGGMAAATTTCCTGATTTTGTGCTTTTGTTAGGTAAACGCGGGCTGTAGTGGGCCAGCCAACGTTCCAACGCGTGYAGCAGAAGGCCTGCCAACGTTCCAACGCGCCCAGTGATAGGTTAGGGCRCGGGTTACTTAATTTAAGAGGTTTTTTAAGAGTCTGTTCAGCATGGCCTTGGCAATGAAGGGCAATGAGTTGGCCTGATGCCAGGTAAGCATGGATGGTGCAATTTAGGGTTATAACAGTTGGATAGGTTGCAGGCATCCTGGTGCAAATTCAAAATTACCAACATCAACCTCATAGCCATCAGGTACTACATGAGATTTTTTGTTTTGTTTGGAGGTCAGGAAAGGGTTTGGCTACTTTATTTTCCTTTGGCACTGTGAACTAGCTCAGGCATTGCGAATTGAGACATGCACTACAGAATGCACTGCATAATTTCCTATAGCAACTGCTTTTATAGATTTGATCATAAATCCAAAATGGTGAAGTGGGTTTATTTGAATTTTTTTGTGGAGGAAGATGATATCCTTGTTGAATTTATGACCAAATTTCATCCTGACCTAGTTTGGCATTTGAGAGAAACAATTATAAAACCATGGCGTTGCAAAATGTGCTGCAAACTCTCTGTTTTGCATACCTGATTGGATATTCGCCTTGTTGGGAGGTTGCCACCTCTCAAGGAGGGTTCGAATGACTTCTCATGGATCATTTAGTTTTTAAGGGACAGATGCACCTAAGTTTTAGATCCATTAAATACCTCATGTAGTGAGTTGGAAACAATTTATTAATGACTTCCAACAATTTCCTGAAAATTAGTAGTTTGTTGGATTTTTGTCTCGTTGACTGTTGCCACGTATTTCCAAGGCATAGAATCCAATGAAAGAGAGGGGATTCGACCTCCTAAGTATATTTTGATGTTATTTTCTATTTAAGAGAGGAGGGAGCCCTTGGAGAAGGGTTGGATTCATGATCCAAGAGAGGAGAGAGGTAGAGGAGCAATTGAGTTGCTCATTTGTAAGCCCGAGGGCATGTGTTGTAGCCATTTCTGCCATTAGAGATTCATGAAAGTTGTGATACCAGACTGTTTTTCTCTTGTTTCCATTCTTTATTATCATCTTGCTTGAGTAATATTTACATATTTTGAAGATCAAAAGCTTCCTTTGGTTAATGGATTCATGAGCTGCACATGATTTGTGGTAATTGCTTGTTAATCATAGATTATTGTTCAAGCACTCTTTAATCTATATTACAGAAAGGATCTCTGTTATGTGGATATTATTCTCTTTGTTTACCTTCTATTCTTCTATCCATCTTTGCAGAATGATTTTGTTTGGTAGGCAATCTGATTGCTTGTGATCTGTAGAATGTTATGAATCCATGCCTAATAGAATGTATTTGCAATACTCTGATGCCCTCCCTTTTACTCTTTTCTTCCTGATCCACCAAGCATTACTTGTTTTAATCATTTAAATCAAATGGGTACTGGGATTATCCTCTAGTAGTCCGAGGGCGACTCTCAGTGATAAAAAAACCTACCTTTGTATGTTTGTAGGCCATCACTCATCAACTGGTAACCATCATACTTCATCCCCGTGGGCTCTTTTTCTAAATGTGTGTTTACTATTTTGAAAAAACCATCTACTTCTTGTGCAATATTAACCCTTTCCTTGAGGTCTGTTTCACATGTACTTACAACTACTAAGTGAATTACTTTCATACTCCTATTGAGGGCATCATCCACTCTGTTTTCTTTCCCATTGATGTGTTTGATCTCAAAATCAAACTCACTGATGAGAGCCATCCACCTAGCTTTCCTAGTATTTAGTTTGGGCTGGTCAAATAAATACCTTATCCCACTATGTTATGTCATGAGTACAAAATTTATTCCCAGGAGGTAATTCCTCCACATTTTTAAAGAATGTACTATGGCAGTTAACTCCAGGTCATGGGTTACATAATTTATTTCATGTTTATGAACAATTTTCTGGACTCATAGCATATTACATGTCCCTCTTTCATGAGGATCCCTCATAGTCCTTCCTTGTAGACATTTGTACACACAAGAAAGTATTTATTTGGGTCTGCAATTTTCAACATTGGGGCATGGGTCAAGAGGTGTTTTAGCTGCTATAAACTTTCCTCACATTCTGTTGTCCAAACAAATTTAACTCCCTTTATTTGTAGAGAGGTGATTGGGTGACTAATCTCGAAAAACCCATTGATGAATCTCCTATAGTACCCTTCTAGGCCCATGAAGGATCTAATATCAGTTACATCCTTTGGTGTAGGCCTATCCATTATGGATTTAATCTTATCAGGGCCAATTGCTACTCCTTTCTCAGAGATAAAATGGCCCAAGTAGTGGACTTTCTTTTGTAAGAAGTCAAACTTAATAAGATTTGCATAGAGATTGTACTCTCTTAGTACTTGGAGTACTAACTTGAGATTTCCTTCATGCTCTTCCTTATTCTTTGAATAGATTATGATATCACCCATAAAAATTAATACAAATATGTCCAAGAACTTGCTAAGTACACTATTCATTAGACACATGAAGGTGGCTGGTGTGTTGGTGAGACCAAATAGCACCACCACAAATTCATAGTGTCCATACCTTGTCCTAAAGGAGGTTTTATGGATGTCCTTATTCTTAATTCAGACTTGATGGTATCCAGATCTCAAATCAATCTTGGAGAAAATGGTAGAACCTTTTAACTAGTCAAATAAGTCATCAATTCTAGGAAAGGGGTACTTATTCTTAATTTTCATTTTGTTGAGTTGTCCATAATCTATGCACAACCTGAGTGTGTCATCCTTCTTCTTTACAAACAAGGTCGGTGCTGCCCAAGGAGACACACTAGGTTGAATGTATCCCTTGTCTAACATTTATCTCAACTACAATTTGAACTCAACTAGCTCTAGGGTACTCATCCTATAAGGTGCTCTAGACATTGGCATTACTCCAAGTACAAGCTCTATTGAGAAATAAATATCTCTTCTTGGAGGTAAAATTGGTACCTCTTCACGTAACACATATCTGCAATCTTTCAATATAGACTGATATTCTAGGATCAATTTTTGGTCCTCAACATAGTTCAATACTTGAATTGCATACAAAGGTCATGCCTTCTTGCAATACTTCTTCATTTGGAGGGATGATATCTGTCTCACTGAGATAGGATTTTGAATTCCTTGTAGAGTTATTTTCTTCCCTCTATCATCTTCACATTCTAAGGTTTTATTATAAAAGTCTAGCTTGGCTTTAAGGGAATCTAACCAATCCATTCCAATCAACATGTCATATGATCGTAGAGGAAGAAATTTTAAGGTGAATTGGGTAGGAAACCCATTCATAATGATTTGGCATGTTGTTATGACCTTTGCTACCTTTCTTTTTGTTCCAGTGGCTAGTTGTACCAGCCATGGTTTAACATGTTTTGTTTGCTGTAATTTATGCTTCTCAATAATTTTATGAGAAATATAACTCAAATTAGAACCAAGGTCAATGAGAATAGAAATAATATGGTTGGTGACCATACCTTCCATTTCCACCACTAAAGCTTGGTGTTTTACTTGCCTATTGTCCAAAGTTGCATGAATTTTTGGCATACTCCTGGCCACATCATCAACCATAGTAGCCTCTTGGATGTTGTAGACTCCCTTCCTACTTGGTTGTCTATGAGGGAAGTCCCTCATTAGATTCTCTTCTCCACAACCCCAACATTTCAATGGTTCCTTCTTTGTACTTTTAGTCCTTCCCGAGGCTGATCCAAAAGTTTTATTTCCACTTTGAGATGGGAATTTTTGTTGATTCACACTTTTTGTGAAAAGCTCATCCTCGAACCCTTCCCATAATTCTTAAAAATTGAATGTTTAACCCCCTTCTTCTTGAATCCCATCTTATTTTTCTTCTTCCATTCCTTGGGGTGTTCTTCTTTGTGGTTGAGTTTGTCATAACAATACCTAGCCTTCCGAATGACGTCTTCTAAGGTCTTAGGTTGATCAAATTCAATTTTGTTTCAGAAATATTGAGGCATCCCACTAAGGAATTGTTGCATCTTCGTCTTTTCTTCCTTTATATAGGGCATATAGCTTAGTAGTTCCATAAACTTGTTGATGTAATCTATGGTGAGTTGTCCTAGTTTGAGTTCATATAATTCCTTAGGATTATCATCATAGTACCTCTCTGACATGTACTTCTTCTTGAAATATTTCTTAAATTTACCCCACGACAACTCCTTTTCCTGGATTCCTTTTACATTTCTAAGGTCCTCCCACCAAATAGAGGCCCTTCCATTCAAATTAAATATAGATATTCGAGCTTTCAAATTATGAGAGTAGTTATGAATTTTGAAATATTTCTTTAGGCCAAGTATCCAAGCTTCTTCTTCTTCCCCCTTTTTGATTTCTCCATCAAAAGTGGGTGGCTTGGCTTTCTTAAATTCTTCAGGGTCACCACCCTTGGAATGCTTCCTATTTTTGCCTCTCTGTTGGGAATGTGAACTAGTCTCACTGCTGGATAGTCCCTTGGGAATTTCTACCCCTTCACTATAGGAATCCTCATATGATTCTTTGGTTTTGGCATGCCTCTTGGCTCCATGTCAATCCTTCTTGGGAGTGTTTCTTCTTGCACTGCTTCTTTCGGGTCCATTCCTCTGCATGTCAAGTAGAATTTGGGTTTTCTCAGGCTAATGTTTGTCCATGTTAATGGCTATTGGCCCATGTTGTAACTGCCTTTGTATGTATGACAATACTTGCAACAAGAATGCATTTATTTCAATATGTTTTTCCTGCTCCTTCATTATCTTTTCATTTTCACCCTTAACGCTTTGCAACTCTGCCATGAGACTTCTCACAGTCTCAACCAAGTTTGGAGGGGTTTATACCACTCCCCTTTCATCATTCTTATTTGTTATGGGAACTCTCTCCCCATTCATGGTGGGTCACCATATTTTCACTTATAGCTTGTCTGGGAAGTCATTGACTAGTTACATGCTGATGATCAACAATTTTTTGTTAGTTGATTTATCTATTAACTTATAAGCAACACGAGTAATATTTTTTTTTGTAACTAAAATTTCGCTTCAACAATTTAGTAAATAACACTGAAATACAATCCATATTTAGTCATGCAAGAACAACATAAAATTTCATCCCTCTTTTCAATAATAAGTCTTAAAATAAATCCCCATGGATAATAACGCAGTGAGATTATAAATCTTGATATTTTGGTTGTTAATTGTTTGCACAGTGAAATCCATCGAATTTCATACACCACATAAAAATGAGACTCAGGAACTATTGGATCAAAATGATCGATCAAGATCCATTGTTGGATCGTGGTAATCGTGGTCAAATTACCATTGGTTAAGTTTCTAATCATGGTCGTTGATCACAATTAGATCAATGATCCTCATTATTGTGTGTTGTGGAGATGTATCCATGGATCATATGTAAGGACCAACGATTCAGATCATGACCGCATACTTAATATATGCATGAGTTAGTCAAAAGGGAAACCCACATTGGTGGTATTCAGAATATAATTTTTCGGGACCCATGGTGGTCGATAAAACCACAGTTGCATTCTTAAGGGTGGGATATTACCGCCTCTTGACCTCCAACTATACTATAGAAAACAATGCCTCTTGGTCAACAAGTGCTTAAGCTCTTAAGGCTTAAGTTCTTGGTCACATGGATGGTTATTAATAGGCCCTTATGACTAAGGTAGGGTTAAATACCCTTCCCCTTATAATTTTTCTAATAAAATTTGTCCAACTAATTCGTGAGCCCAAGTAGGCCAAGTGTAGTTTCCTACTTTGATACCACTTTGTAACACACCCAACCCCATAAGTACCCTTTTAAGTGATGGAGTATTAAATTTTCTCTCTCCTTCAACCATCTCCAAACCTCTTCTTGAGGATGCCATCATCTTTTTATCGTCGAGATCTTTCCAATGATTGCAAGTTTGTCTAAATCTAAGATCTAGATCAAACGTTATCTCCCTTTAAAGTTTTAAGTATTTTCTAATGTAAAGCCATGTGGAACCCACATGGATACATATGATCTATTCATTTGATGTGGCACTGCCACATCATGACATGCCATCCTCTGGCACAAACGTGGTATCTGGAATAGCATTGTCATGGCACTTGCCACCTAATCCACCAAACCCTTCAACTTATCGGGTCACAGAGTCTCGGATCATCCCCATTATACTTATCCCTCGGAGGCCCGATCCGACATAAGCTAGTGCCTAGGGTACAGGGCCCTGTTATATGGTGTGACTTGTCCAATGGGAAATTGTTAGGTGATTTCATCCCACATCACACTAGGCTATCTGAATGTTAGGCACCGAGGCATCGGTTCTCTTGTCTTTACTTAAGGTTGGTTCATACCCAAATCCAGTATGAGTTAGCATCCTAGATACGTGGTCCTACCATGCACTACCATCCGTATTTTTCCAAGATCATGACATGTAGCCACCAGACCCTCCAACTTCTTCACTCGTAAAAAATTTCTATTAAGCAGGGGTCTGATTGACCCTCCTTGACTACGATCAACGATAGAGATCAATCCCTGGATCCAACAGTCAGGAATTAATGGCACCATCCCATGGATTCTCATCTTCAACTGGACCCACACTTGACACCTAAGGGAATCCTCTTCAGAAACATCATCACATAGAATGAATTTTCATGACACGTGGCATGGTTCTTAGCATGACACTTGACATCTCCTTTGAGTGACATGTGGACTTCCCATGTGAACTAACATGGGGTACCTATTATCACAACACACCTGTATCTTCCTGTCAGGTGCTAACACCTATCCATCATGCATAGGTCATGTGATGTCTACCAACATCATATCATATCATCGACCATCGTCCTTACCTTCCCTTTGACAGACCCAAATCACCCAATATGGTATGCATTGACACTCAGAACACATGGCCCTGTCATAGGCCACCACCTTCCTTGATCCACATTATGACACATGGCTACCGGGCAACGAAACATTGGGTCCCCGATAGACCAAATTCTTTGCTTCCTAACTCTACGCCTAGTCTGGGATTAACTAGCAATGTGGACACGTGGAATGACATGTGGCATGACACGTGGAATTCGTACGAAATGACATGTGGCATTCATATGAAATGACATGTGGAATTCGTACCAAATGACACATGGAATTCGTACCAAATGACATGTGGCATTCGTACCAAATAACATGTGGCACTCATTTCCCCACGGTTCCTTGTCCGATCCTACCAAAACTATGTGACACCCAGCCATACCTTGTCATGGCATGTGGACCACTTGTTACATGCCACATCACCACTGAGTATTGGGTGCCGAAAATTACTTGTGATGTTGATATAGAAATCTCCTAGTTCTGGGGATTACGAGGGTATTAATTAATATCAATCTCGCACTTATGAGATTGTATTCATGTTCATCATGGGGTTACAACCCTATGAGATATAAGGCTTGGTTTTGATCCATTTTTCTGTGGATCTACGGTGGATATACTCTCGCCTGCCGCATATCAAGCCACTGGCCCATCCAACAATTTGAGTTCAGGAAAACTTCTAGGAGTCTGGGATCTGATTGACCCCATATGACCATGATCAATGGCTCAAATCTATTAGCTTCCCAAATCGGACGACTCAGATCTTAAGGAAGTTTCCCAAAGGTGAAATCCCAATAGGGGCCCATTGTCTACTTGTATGAAACCAGGTGTGGACAGGTGTCAACCCCATGCCAACGTCGTTGCCAAGATAAAACCTTACGTCACTATGACATCACATTCTCTCCCTCTCCCTCATGCTTATGCAACAAGGCACGAGACCAGGGGATGGAACCTTGGTTCCTAGACATTGGTGTATCGGGACTTCTGAAGGGCTTGGAATTAGAATTATTCCAGGGTCCAGTGCTCTAGTATCTTGGGACGCTAAAATCCCTCCTGATATTTTTGAATAGAGAAGACTATGATAATTTGGCCAGTAGTCTGATGACCCTCGATCAATGATCGATATCCTAAGATTCAACGAAATCCTCGTGATAGAGATCAACAGTGGAGGTTATCTCCACTTTCATATCCAACAACTAAGGTCTCATCTCGACTTCATCCTGATAAAGGGACTAGATTTAATCTCCATGTCAAATCTATGACCAAAATCCTCCAAAGTGAATTAGGGCTCCTCCATTGGCCTTACAGTCAAAGTATGGACTTAGTCATTTTTGCGATATTTTTCTCGCGTTCTCTTGTAGGTTTTCTGGGTTTCCGA
>ML780994.1:1265609-1304778 GCA_009831015.1 Picea engelmannii | reverse complement strand
GCCCATATCATGAAAACAATATACATAATTTTTTACAAAGATTCCACTTCTTCTTATGGATTATAGATAGGCAGTATTGTCATTTGTCAACTCATGAAATCCCTCCACCACTCCTAAGTATTGTGACACCTCACAATAAAAAATATAGGAAACCAGTCAATTCTCCCAATATCTGAAGATTTACATCTTGTTAAGTGTAGAGATAAATTTCACATATCGGTCTGACGAGACGGTTATAATATGTCCCCATGTATAGGATAGAACATCCTACATATAGTTAAGAAGAGGTAGGTGAGAGACTTTTAAGATAGTCTCAAAGTTAGTTCCCAATGGAAGATTTATGGAGTTCATTAACCTTAGCTTAACCATACATATTTCTTGTCAGCTTTTTCTACAAGTAATGTCGTACATCAGGACAAGTTTAATATTTAGAAATTTCTTATATTTTTTGTCAGATTATCATCCTCGCTAGGTAGAATGCCCCGTTGTCAGCAAGCATGTTCAGTACTCCGACGTGTTTACCTAGTCATACCATAGGCCCGTACCCGTTGCTAGCATACCTATTCAGTATCCTGACGAGTTAGCCTCTTACACCCTCAAATACTGGCCTTCCATATTTTAAGATTTTAATATAAGATTGCTTTGTGCAAGAATATGGGGGGACAACTCTGATTTTTTTTTCTTTTTTTTAGATTGGGATGGTATTTATGGTAGAGGGTGACTCTCCTTTATGTATTCCTTAGAGATTGTCCTGATGTAAGGGGTACTTAAGCAGACGTAGCCTATCTAAAGATATGGTATAATCAATCATTTTTAGTGTGTAGTGGGTGGTACCATTGGGAAAGAAAAGGTATCTTTAGGCTAAAATCACTTTTATTTTTTTAAGTTATTATGATGTTTCCATGGCTAACCGCTAATTAGACCTCCTTGTTACTCTTTAGTAAATATACTTTACTCACTTACTCAGGGTTCTTGGGGAAACTGTACGAGTAACCTCTAAGTTTGATGGTCAAGGTATCACTTCCTTATATCCTCTAGTAATGAAGGTCTAAGAGAAATTGCCATTAAAGATGCCTTCAGAAAAAGAAGATGGCAATCTTTGCAAAAATGTGGCTAATTACCGCAAGTCATTATTCAATTGATGCTTAGCAGACAACAAGGTTTAAATATAACAATATTTTGAAGAAAAACACTTCCCTTTATGTCTCCTTGAAATTTTCTACTCCTAGTGAAATAAATACCTACAAAAATCTCTAGAATTGTCTATCATCATACTTCAAAATTATTTACATATGTAAAGTAAAAAATTCATAAAAAAATTCAAGAACAAGGGGGAAATTCCCCATATACTAAGGCCAATGCCTTGTTAGTTGACATGACCTGTAGAAAATATTCTTTGGAAATGGGTTTGTGATAAAGTTTGATTGGGTGTTCATTTACTACGAAAGAGACTTGTCCATCATCAATTGTTTTGATATTCACAACCCCATTTTCATACATGGTGACTACCTCATAAGGACCCAAACACCAAGTGGTAATTTTTCCTTTGAAAGTTTTAAATCAGGAGTCAAACTAAAAAGCCCAATCACTAGGTTGGAAGTGTTTCTTCTTAATAAAATTGTCATGCCACTTGCTCCTCTGGTTCTGGACTAATATTGTTCGTTGGATAGAATCTTGCCTAATCTCATCCAACTCATTTAATTCTAGGTCTCATTGTTTCTAAGCCTCCCCTAAGTTTAATCCCAATTATGCGGCAATACGGAAGGTCCTTACTTGGAATTCTATTGGTAGAAGTACTTGTTTCCCCTACACTAGCTCATAAGGGGTATCCCTAGTGGTGTTTCTCCAGGTGGTCTGATATGCCCACAAAGCCTCTGGAAGCTTATCAACCCAATCCCGATGATGCAATTGAACAATATTGGTTAATATTGCTTCCAAAACTTTGTTTGTGGAATCTACTTGACCATTAGCTTGTGGGTGATATGGAGAATACTTGCAGTGATTGATCTCATATTTCTCTTTTAATTCTCTCATCAACTTGGAAGTGAATTGAGTGCCTTGGCCTGTAAAAATTTGACGAGGAACACCAAAGAGGGAAAATATTTCTTCATAAATGAATTTGACAACAGATTTTTCGGTAGTCCTGAATAGGGATTTTTCCTCTACCCACTTGGTGACATAATCTGTACAAACCAAAATATAATTTTTCTTACGAGACATGGGTGAAATTGGTCCTACAATGTCAAGGGTCCATTTCTCGAAAGGTTCTATCATAACTTGGGCATGCAAGGGAATTTCGTCAGTTGACGCGGGTATTCCTATCCTTTGACAGCTATCACAACTCCTCACATACTTGGAAACATCCTTAAAAATGCTACACCAATAGTAACTTGAATGTAACACCTTATATGTTGTACGTTTTTCAGAAAAATGGCCACCACATGGTCCATCATGACAGCTTCATAGGATTTCTGGTATCTCATCTTCTCAGACACATCTACGAATAATCAATTCTAGACCAGTATGAAAAAGTTCATGACCAACCCAATATTAGTTGGCACTTTGTGTAATAATTCTACGCTTTTCATGAGGTGACACATGAGATGGTAACTTCCTAGTAGCCAAATAGTTTTCCATATCTGCAAACCATGGGGTATTTACAGAGAGGGAAAAAAGGTTCTCATCCGAGAAACTATCATTAATGGGAATATTGTCATCCTCATGCTTTATGTGTGAAAGAAAATCAGCTACCAAATTCTCCTTTCCAGGTCGGTCAAGGATGATGATATTGAACTCTTGCAATAGCATGAGCCACCTAGTCACTCGACCATTAGTAATGGGTTTATTCATGAGAAATATAATGGCAGAGTGATCTGTATGTACAAATACTTCGTAACCTATGATGTAGTGGTGAAACTTATTAATAACATGAAATACTGCCAAGAATTCCTTTTCGATAAATGTATAGTTTAACTTAGCAGGGGACAAGCTCTTGCTCACAAAATAAATGGCATAGGACTGATGGTCTTCTTTCGGCCCTAATACTCCTCCTATTGTAGTATCAGAGGAATCAGTGGATATCTAAAATGGAAGAGCCCAATTGCCCCCCCTAAGAACTAGTGCCATTGAAAAATTATCTTTCAGAGTTTCAAAGGCGGTTTGACACTGCTCAGTCCAAATAAAATCAACATCCTTTATTAACAATCCAAACATGGGTTCAACAATCTTTGTGAAATTTTCAATAAATCGTTGGTAGTATCCGGCATGTCCAAGAAAGATTCTCACCTCTTTTTTATTCTTGGGGGGTGGAAGTATGACGATGACCTCAATCTTAGTAGAATTGACTTTAATCCCTTCAGATGAAACATGATGTCCTAGAACCACTCCTCCAGTCAACAACATTTTACATTTTTCATGAATTAAGGATAGGTTCATTTATTGGCATCTGATAAGGACTTTTTCTAAGTTATCTAAGGCTTCCTAGTAAGTATTGCCATATACTGTAAAGTCATCCATGTATACCTCCACACAATCATGAATAATATCAACAAATATCCCTAGTACTACTCATTGAAATGTGGCAGGAGCATTACACAATCCAAATGGTAAGACCCTATAGGAATAGGTTCCCCAAGGACAAGTGAAGGTAGTCTTGTCCTAATCCTTAGATGCTATGAGAATTTGATTTTACCCGCTATATCCATATAAAAAGGAGAAGTATTTCTTTCCTGACAGGGTATCCAAGACTTGGTCAATGAAAGGAATAGGAAAATAATCCTTCAGAGTGGCCTTGTTAAGCTCCTGGAAATCGACACAAATTCTCCATTTCCTGGTTACTTTCTTTGGAACCAATACAAGCAGGGATACCCATTTACTATTGGAGATGGGGTAAGTAAATCCGACATTTAATAACTTTTGTATGCCCTATTTTACTATATCCTTGAGTGTCGGGTTCATCCTCCTTTGGGGTTTTCTAATAGGTGTTACTTCCTCCTAGTTATATATGTGATGAATGCACATGTTAGGGTGTATACCCTTCATGTCAGTGTATTCCCAGGCGAATGCCCCTGATTGTTCTTTAAGGAAACTTACTAACTTCTTTTGTTGGTCTACATATAATCCAGAATTTATATGTAGAAATTTCCGTAGACTAATCTAGTAGGGCATGGTGTAAGATGTGGAAGACTCATCTATATCGAATATAAATGATGTCAAAGAAAAAATCGATGGGTCCAACTATTCCTGAAATTCTTCCCCAAACATGTACTCAAATTGGGGAAAATATTGTGGAAAATCAACACACGTGATCACATAAATAAACTGGTTTAACACATTTTCTATTGTGTGCTCCTGAAGTGCCTAGGAATGATCACTTGGAAACACAGGCTCTTCCCAGTCCTCATTTTTGTATGGAATTTCAAGCCACCAAATATTATCCATGATAGTTTGAGCTGGTGGATATATGGTGAGATTCAATATAGAGAGTCCATTTGAGATGGTCATTTCTCCCTCTCTATAGCCAATAAATGCATTGTCTGTGGCCAACCAAGGTATTCCCAAAATAACGAGATTCCCTTTGGTAGGATCCTTTGAGTGGATGACAAGAAAGTCTATTGGGTACTCCCATGACACTAAAGTAACTATGATATCATCCAAGATTCCTTCAGGTATAACCTTTGTCTTATCTGCTAATTCCAAAATAGTTGGGGTAGGTCTAAGAAGAGGCTTTAACTGTAATTCCTCCAAGTTAGTAAAAGTCATAACATTGATGGTTGCCCCTAGGTCTATGAGAGTATTTTCGATGGAAACCTGATTAATGGTTATGGTCACTACAGGGTTCCCAGGGTTCCCGTATTTTGTGACCTTAGGCTGCTCTGATATGTACTCAGAGAGTTCTCCTATCACATGTATTGTTGGAGGATCCTTTTGCTTCCTTCCTAGCTTCTTAATACACAATTCTTTGAGCACCTTACTATAGATTGGAATATCCTTAATGGCTTGTAGAAAGGGAATTTTGACACAGATATTCTTCAATTCATTCAAGATGTCAAATTTCAGTTGAGTGGTAGGTTTCTCGATCACTAATATTTCTGGATAAGGAGGGGCCTTCGTAATTTTTGAAGGTTCATTTTGGGGAAGCTTGGGTTCTTGGTCCTTAGGAATGATAACATATTCCTACCTAATGTCATTCGTGGGTTGTTTGGGGGTTTCCTCTTCTTCTTCTTCCCGGATGACTACTGATGGCCTCTGTCTGTCCAAAACTTTTCTCGACCTTAGTTGAATCTCCTGCAATGGAACAGGAGAAATAACATACGTCGAGAAGGCTTTCATCTCAACATTGTGAAGAGGTTGAGTGGGTTTGTTATTGGGATTGGGCACTGGTTGTGCCAATAGTAATGCCGGTTTTGGGGAGATTGCATTCTAGTATTGTTGTGGTTGTTGTGGAATAGGAGGTAAACATGGTGGAACAAAAACTGGCAGAAGCCGCGGGATGTTCGGTGGAAACTAAGGGTAAGGATGGTTGGGCATAGGGACGAGTGGAGGTTGAGGGTTCCCTTGTTTATGCCCTCCTCTGCATCCTTGAAGCCAAGGATGGTGATACTATGTAGACTAGTTTTTCCAACTTGGTGAGTTCCACTGTTGTGGTTGTTGATAATAAGGTGGAACTTGTGACTATAGATCCGGGTATGTAGGCTGATTCCTTGGCTGCCATGGCCTCGTAGGTGCATAAGAGGAGTCCCCAGGATCCCCACTTCTGTAGATGGATAAAAAACTATGAAATTATGGACATTTTTCAGTTGAGTGGTCCTCTGTATAGAAGCCACAAACTGAAATGTTATCTAATGGGAATTCCCTTGAGGAATTCTTCCTCCTGCATCTTGGGAAAAATATGTTCATTGCTGCAGTTTCCTCCTCCTGTTTCTTTTTAATATTTAGGGTGTCCAACTGAGAACCTATTATGCTTAAGATATTTTTTTTAAAGTTCTCTAAGAGGTTCCCTATCACCACCCTTGTGATACCACCTGAACTAACTGGTTTTAAGTTTCTACTATAAGGATCCCGAACATTCTTCCCTTTTTTAGCTCTACTCCTTGAGTAATTCTTACACATTTCACAAATTTTGGAAAATGGTTTATGGGATATGTCACCTGATGCCATTAAGTTAAGTATCTCTAGGTATTCCTTTGAAATCCATTTAAGGAAAAGATCCTTGACTGCATCTTCTGCAAGGTCATGGTACTTCGATTTCTAGGAGATATAAGCAAACCATTCCATATAATCCTCGAGATCCTCGTCCTCTAACTGTTGGATTTTGAAAATATCATTACGAGAATCCTTGGACTTGCAGTAGTCTTGGTATTTCTTAAGAAATGTATCTTTCATGGATTCCCAAGACCTAATATTGGACTCACCCAACCCCATGAACCATCTTAGTGCAAAGTCCTTGAGGGTTACAGGAAAAAGTTTTAGTTTCTGGGAAACTTGTAAGTAATTGTAGCTCCTACACAAGATGTTGAACTCAAATAGGAAGGTATCTGAGTCTTCACTTCTTTTACCGTAAAATATGGGCAGTGCCGAGAGTGGAATTTTTTCATATTGACATTCTGTGTGGTGTCCAAAATTGGAAACCCGAAGGTGGTTTCAGTTTGGTTTCCAAATTCTTCTCCCTCCTCCTGTCTTACATTGTTGTGATCCTCCTGATCATCCATATTGTTTTGGTTTCCAAAAAGAGAGTACCTAAATGGTTTTATCCTTGAATATAAAAAAGTATCCCAAGGTTCTTTTCTAAGAAAGGTATCCCTTTGATGGGAAGGTCTTCCTACTACTTGGATGTCTAGGACTCTACTCGAGCTGGTTGAAACTATTGGTGCCAAAGTTTTTGTTTCAACTTGAGAAAAAATTATATTGGTTGAACTACCAAACAAAGTATTCACCTGTTCAGGGTCTATGATGTATACAAAGTTAGGGTCTCCTGATGGTGGTGAAAAAACAAAGGTTGTGTTGGTTCGTTCTACAGAAGGCTCGAGCGGTCTTGCCTCTTGTCCCACTATTATTGATGCTTCAATTTTCTATTCTATAGTGCTCCCTGTTCTAGTCTCTTCAGAGACTGCTTTATCTCTTTGGGTTGAGATAACCCCTACTTTTCGGTATTAGTCTGCAGATTTTATGAGCGGAGTGTTCCTTCCCCCAAAAAGGTCAGAAGGAACCTTGGTCAAAAAATTTGGTTTGGTTTTAATGTATCTTCCCTTTGAGTCCCTAGGTTTGTTCATGAAAGCAAACAAAAAGAAAAACTACCATTGGATTTGGGGGAACCTGTTATAACAGATGCACAGGTTCTTACCTCTCGTCTTAAAGTCCCCCCACCACCAAACTAATGCTAAGGTTCATAAATGATCTATCTCCTAACTATTTCCTACCTTAAGACAACTCCCCCACAACGATGTCAAAAATGATGGGTATTCTATATGCACTAAATCCCTCAATTAAATTTTCAACCTGGGGTAAGTAAACTTAGAGTTGTAGAATTGTATGTGCCAAGGCAGAAAAGCTAGAGGAAGTATTGTCTATCTAAGGGGATGGTCTGTCTAAGGATTAATCTACTTAAGAAATGACTCTTTCACCTTTATCAATTAGAAAATCCTAATAAAGAACTTGAACTATTTACCCTAAGAAGATTTAAACAATGGATCGATGGATTATTCCTAAAGAAGAAAATCAAACTCTACTTTGAACAAATTAATCTATTCAATCTAATGAGCAACAACAACTAAATTACTTTTGATCTTTTATCTTTAAGAAAATAAGCAAACAAGCAACTAACCTATTAAAACTATTGAGCACGTAAACTCTGATCTTAAAGAAAAACTCATAATCATTTCTATTATGCAAAGGGGAAATATTAACCTACTTAATCAAAAACATCATGACTGTATTAAGAAATTAATCAAAACTATTCTTAATTTTCATTAATAGGAAACTCAAATATGATGATTATGTCTACGGTGCCTACTAACATCACAATGGCATCCGACGATTGGTGATAGTTCAAGAGGAATTAATTCAATGTTGACTTCTATGGAGAAATGAAAAGTGTGAATCAAGCAATCTAACAAAATATTCTCCATCATAGAAGATACATTAAACATCCTGAAAATCCATGTGATCTCTAAATTTCATGCATCAATCATCGATGATAAGAAAACACTCTTATACTAATTTAAATGCATTCTTATGCTAACTCAAATAAATTCACAAGATTATGAACTTATTGTTGGATTACTGAGAGGAGGGGTGAATCAATAATAGATCAATTCAATCCTTTTTAACCACAATATGCAAGTGTTATATCAATGTAGCATTATCATCCAATAGTTGTAGAGTAAATAAACAATGAACAAATGAGAAATCATACACATACACAATACACCAGTGTTTTTATGTGGAAACCCAAAGCGGGAGAAAACCATGGAATGCTATTTCTTATATGTGTTTAAGAATTACATTCATTGGAAGAACCAACTTTTTTTTTTTTCCAACTGCAACTGGAAGGAGGCTCCAACCCCCTAGTTTCTCAGGCTACAACCTGAGGAAGCTCCAACTCCCCAATTATCTGGCTACAACCAGAAGGAAGGAGGCCACAACCCCCTATGTTCTTCGGCTACAACCAGAAGGTGGCTACAACCACCTTTCGTTGACCCTTCCAACCGCCCTGAAATAAAAGTAGAATGATGGAACCACTGTCACACGATCACTGTGAGATATACTGTTGTAAACCTGTACCAATCAACCTACACCAAGAAACCTATACCAATAAACTGAACCATGCATCAACCACACATCAACCTGTAACTCAACCTATAATCAACATGTATCACAAAAAAGTGCATCAACGATGCACCAACCTATACGAAACAACCTGTAACAAACCTGTACCATAAACACGTGCATCAACCATGAACCAAATTGTACAAATAACTTGTCACAACAACCTGTTCAAACAACCTATCACAACAACCTCTCTCATCAATATTATCAACCAAATCAGATCTACTCACCAAGATCAATCACCAAGACAACTCTAAAATATGTGCATCAACCAAACATAACACAACAAATCATAATCATCACCAAGATCAATATGTGCTTCTAATCATATACCAAGAAAAATATGCTACATCATCCATAAACCATGTGTCAAAAATACTACTAACAAGTGCCTCCAACCATGTACTAAGTATGTACCAATAATGCATCAACTACTTATCAACTATGACTCATAAAGATGTACCAACATCATCAACTATACACCTCATGTATGTTCCAACTCATCAACTACTTGTCTCAACCATGTACCCAACATGTGTCTCAACCAAAATCCCTCATCAATTTCATCATCCAAATCTGATTTGTAACTCTGTAATAGACCTAGTGTATATGATCACATACTTGCAAACCTTCATTAACTTTAACAACAAGAGACTAGCATTTTCATCAAACTTTACTTTAGTCTCACATGACTAGTTTTGGATTAGTCAACAACCCTAACTTGAAATAATCATAACTATGTACCTGTAATGAATAAAGATATGAAAATAGTATACAATGTTCTTTAGTGTTTTTTAATGCAATTTCTCTAGGTGTCACTACTTGGAACCTCTCAGAAAAGGAGTTATACCAAAAATGACATACCATGTTGAATTCTAGCTTATTCTAGAGAGCGAACTTGTAGAGCGTTCCCCACACGAAATATTTGTTGTATGGATCTGAAAATTTTACATAGAATAATAAATACTGTACTATAACCAACACATTTCATCTTACGTAATTTGAATCTATTATGAAGAAGTTATGATGTTTTTACCTGAAACACCTGTTTTAGACTAGTTTCAGGACTAGCCACAAACCCTATTTTCCAGGGAGTGTAACTCCAAAACTGCAACGACCCACAAGCTGAAATTCGTACCACAACTACTTGGATATGTTTTATCAATGGCCTATCAATTTCACAGTCTGAATCATTCTAGAAAATAGTTATTGTGAAAGTGTTGAGATGACCTGTAAATAACATACCTTAGGAAGCATCATCAAAATAATTTATCCTCCCTTGAATTTTGGCCTTCTTTGCTTCACCCTCTCTCTCAAATTCAGCTTAGATATCCTTTGGTTACCTTAGCCACCTATAGATATTCAATATTCTCAAGTGTAATATAAAATGAGAGAGGCTTGCCTCTTATTTATACTTTCATGTAACTTCCTCAAGGGGTTACCTTTTAACCATCTTAACACACTTTCTTTATTTTAGGGTTAACCAACTTCTAACCACTTGTCCAATTAGTAATTTATCCATTAAATTTATTATTTAAATAATTTATTTTGTATCCAATTTGACTTATATTACACTCATCACTTCACTTTACCTCAAGGGGTTACCTTCTAACCATCTTAAACCACTTTTCTTATTTTAGGGCTAACCCACTTCTAACCACTTGTCAACTTAGTAATTTCTCCATTAAATTTATTATTTAAATAATTTATTTTGTATTCAATTTGAATTATATTACACTCATCATTTCACTTTATTATTTACCTTCTAAAAATATCTTAAACCACTTTGACTACTTTGACCTTTTGGGGCTTCTAGATGACTCATGAGGGTTCTCCAACTTCACATGGCCATAAATCTCGAACCGCGAGGAGTTATGTGACGTTACACATATCACTGGAAATGGAATGTCATGTACTATCCATATAGAATAGTATTACCTGTAAATATATCAAAACTCATACCATTATCCATCAAACAAACTTGGGTCCATTACCCAAACCTAGGTTCTCCAACTTCACATGGCCATAACTCTCTAACCGTGAGGAGTTATGTGACGTTTCACATACCACCAGAAATGGCATGACATGCACTACCCAACTAGAATAGTCTTACCTTCAAATATATTAAAACTCATACCATTATACATCAAACAAACTTGGGTCCATTACCCAAACCTTTGTGCTACCATAATTATCTACCAGACTTTCTCCAAGGGTTGAAATCAATCACTAAGGGTTGACATCAATACACAATATCACTCTCCATTGGTTGACATCAATGAAAACCAACAATCCATACCAATTGTCCATCAAACTAAGACAATTGTTTGACACTTATGACTAAAAAGATTAATTCAAATTCAAACTTCTAATTAAAAATCACAACTCAAATCTAAAACTAAGATCTCATAAATTAAATTGGGCTAATCCTATCATTAAAAACTAAGATTTCAAACTAACATGCTTGTAAACACATAATCCAAAATCTACTTCTATCTTGGCATACTTAAACAATATTGATAAACAATATAGATCTATGAAAGCATAACTTGAACTGAGAATTAAATCAATTAATAAAACTTGCAATTATTTATCCATCGAAACTTGCAAAAGAACCTCTCTCTTAAACTAATCCTCTGCTCTAAATACTACTCTATTTTAACTTGCAGAAACTAATTTAACACTTTAACACACCGTCTAAGTTAGTATCTTGCAAGAAATTTTCTAAGAAATAAAAGACACAACATGACAAATAACTATCTTCTATAAGCAACCTGCAAAAGAGAAATTAGACAATTAAATTGTAAACAACAAGTACAATATTTAAAATTACAAAATACATATAATAGAGAAATGGAGTGAATTATAACTACACAAATGAAAAAAACGATCTATATATCTATGTATTCACCCAGACCACTGGTAGGCCCCCCAACAGGTCATGGATACTCCTCAACAACAAATTGCAAGCTCAAATCTAAATGATTCTGTCATTAACTTAAAAACACAGTCTGAACATAAGTTTTCAGAGATGTCTCAATTACACAATAAAAATCTTCTTAAAATTATGTATTGGGGTCTGGCCACTACTGGTGGTATTTACAATGATTATAGTTTGAGAGGTCGACCACTGGAAGGGTCGACCTCCTCTAAAAATGGCAACTTCCATTAAATGTGCTCTAACAACTTTAGCTTCTAGAAAATGAATGAGCCACTCAACGATTAGCATAACTGCCTAATATGATATGTCAGGAGCTCAATAGCTAGAGGCCACGATGGGGCACAAAACCCAAGTAGTCGATTCACCCAACACAGGCCACCAATATGCCAACCGCCAACTCTCCTACGCTCCAAGTGCTAGATCGCATGCCGGATGGAGTGCTGGATCGCATACAGGATGGGGTAGTAGATGGAGTGTCGAACGAGCTTACATATGGAGTATTGGACTGTGAATTTTCCCTGTTACACACAGATCAGACATTAGATCCTCATAATCATCAAATTGATCTGAATTTAGCTTAAAACCATTGAAAAATATTGATTGTGCATACCTGTTATAAATCCATGATGAATTGATACAAAATCCTTTGAAAAATTCTTCAAAATGGTCAATAACATATATAATACCGATGCAAAAAGGATTCAATCATCACCACCAAACAATCAAAATATGAGCCCAACACACATATAGGAAATCCGTAGAAATTTGCAGTCGAACTTAAAATTTATCATACAGATTCATCAAATCCATTTAAGCACTCTAGTTAATACACAAAATAAATACAAGGAACTTATCTAAAATCTTAGAGATATGCTAGCCACTACTATAGGGAGAATTTTTCTCCACCCATCCGTAGGAAAGGTTTTTCTAACCTCTGCTACAACTAGTCACCCATGAGTTAGGGCACGATGTCATGAGAGGATGTTAGCAAAATTTTCCAGAAGTCTCTGCAACTTCTCTTCTCTATATATCTCCCACTGCTCTCGACCTATGTTGATTCGTGTGTGTTATCTCTGTCTACCCCTATGCCCTACTTTCCCTCCTTATCCTCTAGGACTTCGTGTATCATGCCAAAAGTTTCCTAAAGGTACATTTCCCTTCCTTCATGAACTTCCAAAGAAACTGTTCTAACTAATATCTTGATTGACAATCAATTTTCAGGGATGGGGACAGTTCAGGTCAGCACCATTCTTAATTAGACAGATTATTTCTTGGAAGATTCATTTAAATCAATAATTAACTCCATCTTTCCCATTCCTCTCATGACATTGTAACCTGTGAAGGCAATCCCTTTGGAAATGGCTCAACATTTCTTTGTTATATTAAAATCAAATATATGCAATACAAAAAAAATAATCAAGGTCCATTATTTTTCCTTGAGTACATAACACATCTGCCTATAGTTTGTCATAATAGTGCTTATATTTACAGACTGGGGGAAACATGGGTGTTACAGGGGGCACATGCAAAAATAAACACAACACATTATTGCAAAGAGATACTTTAAATGAAAGATTACTATTTGAATTAGTAGTGGATGAAGGTAAGAACTTGATGATGGCAATATGTATGATAGTTTAATGAAACAACAACATACACCAAAGGAAGAGCATTGCTTAAAGAATAATAACTTTAGAAAAAAGTGCAAACTAAAAGGTAAGTGTTATAAATTTATATAGAATGTTAGCATAGAAAACATGGTAGTAGAATAAATGGTTCATAATCCAAATTGAGTGCATTAGAATCATCCATACTCCATCACATTGTTTTGTTTTAGATAAGTTATGAGGTCATGGTGACAAATTAAAATAGAGTGACATTTAACATAGAAGAGTACCAAGATTAGGTTCTATCCAACATTATATCCATGGAAACCTTCAAAATTAATATCTGGAAGTCCATGTCAACATGTCCTATGTGTGGTATATGATGAAATAAAGTATGCCTACACCATCTCTAAGGATGAGAAGAAGTTAATAAGTGTTCCAATACAAACAATGGAACAAATCCAACAATAATAAGTAATAAGAAGGGTGTTGAAATGGGAAAATTTCCCTTCTCAACTTCACAGGTTCACCTGATGAATGGGCCTAATTAGATATTCCTCCATTGAAAAGAAAATCATTTAGTTATAGCTTGACTACTATAATTTGAGTTTATGAATTTAAAATCAAATGTAGCTATGAATGAAAATGTAGAATGCAAGTAATCTAATAACTAATTTTATCATATCTAGGAGAATTTAATAATGAGTTGACATGAAACAAAGGGAGAAATAAAAATAGTACGGAGAATAGTCCACTAATTGCAACCTACACAAAACCTCAAAGCAACTATGAGAAACTAAGGATAACCTATAAGTCACCAATAGATAACCTACTTCACATCAATTTGTGAGCACTATAAGCATAAAATTACAAGCATGTGAATAATATATAGATTTGAACATCCATGCCTACAATCTTCAAGAAAAACATGAAAGAAGAGAATAGTCTACAACCAATCATAATTTGCAAGTGTATAGGAACAAAAACTAACATTGTCTCTTATTATCATATGGTGATAGCTTATAATGCCAAGAATATAACCTTTTGCAAGACTACAATGATTTTACTTATAATATTTTTAGTTACTATTGGCCTTCCGACCCTTGAACCCCCATTTCATTAAATTTAAACTACCTAGTGAGAATCAAGATTTAAATCATGTTCCAAAAGTGTGATAATCGATTTCTAGTGATGTCATTATCAATTTCCAATATTGCACAATTACACTATCTATTTTATAATGTATAATTATTGGATTTAATTAGTTTAACATATGTTTTTTGATATTCACATAAAGTCCTATATGATGATGAAATATAGTACTTAGTGTATTTTTATTAGAAAATAATATCCCAAACAAGTTGAATAAATCCATTCAACTATGTTCTTTTTCATTAAAATTGTACCATGTTACAACATGTTTACCTGGTAGCATATTGTTCCAAGGCATGTTCATCATATAATATCAATAAATTTCTCATAAAATCCCACATCCTAGGTGAGAATCAAAAGATCAATGTATTTTTTCAAAACACTAGCAATAAAGTCTCATTCATCATCACATGTGTTTTCCACTTGTTGATATTATATCTTAATTTCCATATGTCCCTTTTCATCTATTTTTACTTTATCTTCCTTTCCATTTGCTCATAGTTTTCATGCACATATAATGTCATCCATATCAATTATGTCATCTTTATCTCTTCCAATTGTCCACTCTTTAGTTTTTTAATCCCAACTTTCATATCCTCCATTAGGTTTCCATCATTGAACTAGAACTTGGTATGTCTCAACCTTATCCATGTTTTTCTAAACACTACCTAATGCCTTTCCTAACCGTATTGACTTATTATCACTTGGTCATATAATGAGCATATGATATTTCTTCACATGTTTTCTCACATCAAATTATTTTGTATGCACATTACAAGGACTCACATATATTTTTATCAATAGCAGGGATCCTTTGACTCAATAAATCATCCATGAGAGAATATCGTTCTTCAGTATCATTGCTAGTGTCTAATTCTTGTTTCATTTTTTGTTAGAAAAAACCTCTTGGCATTATCTGATTAATTTAGGGTACATTTAAAGTCTTACAAACATTTTCCGAGTGTGTTGTCTTTGGAATCCAATTTATTCTTCCCCTCCATCTTTCATTGTCGCATTGAAATGAATAATATATGATTTTATTCCCTTCAAATATTCCATCTCTTTTAGTCTTTTAAATGGTGACAATGTATGTGCCCCTTCAGGTAAGTCTAAACTGACATTACCCATTTCTTTCCATATATTTATGCAATGAGATCAATGCTCATCCCTAAAAGTTGTATTATATTGCATGACAGGAGTGCCATCAACCATACTGAATTTGAATTATTAAGGGGATTTGATACCCACAATATCCCAACTTCCATCTAATAAGTGTTTCTCCACAAAGGCCTTCAAGTTATAAACCTCCTCAATCAATGCAACTACTGATCTGACAAGAATTGTGACTTCAAAATGAGAAACCTATCCCTAAATACTCATATTTTTGGGTCAAATATACCAAAATCAACCCATGAGTTGAAAAGTGGGGCTACCAAGATTACCTTTTTTTAAGTTCGAATTACAACATTGTTCCACCATGACCTTAACTCCTTGCAAAGTTGCAAACTAAAACTTTAAAATCAACCTCCGAATAAAAAATCGGTGCTCCCAACATCACACCATTTTTCAGGGTTAAAATTATAGTTCGTTTGAAATCATGGCCTTGAAAACTGGTACAATTTCAAACAAAAACCTTAAAGTCAACCTCGAAATGAACATTGGTACAAGTAGTAGCACCCGCTTTTTTGTGGGGTTAACATTACAAATTGTTTTAAATTATGGCCTTGACAACCGATACCATTCCAAACCAAAAATTCAAAATCACCATTTGAATTGAAACATGGTGCTATGAGTAGAACATCCATTTTTGTTTCGAGCTTAAAATTACAATGCTTTTAAAACCATGGTTTAAAAAATCGACACTATTGAGAACAAAATCATAAAATATAAATAAATAATTAAAAAAATTAAAATTAAAAATAAATATATCCCAAAACAAGGGAAAAAACATCTCTATAGAACAAACATTTTAAATATAAAAACACAATAATTGTTTTTAAAAAAGAATAAACTTGAAAAAACAAACTTTAATTTAATCCAAAATAAAAATAAATAAATAAAAACAAGTTAAAAAAAAAACAAATTAGAAAAAAAAATCAAAAATCAAAATATTATTAAATTTTTTTAGCAAACATTTAAAAAAAAACCAACAAAGAAAATGTCATAAATTCAAAACAAACAAACAACCCCCAAAAAAAGCTTGAAAAAAATAAAATTAAAAAACAAATTAAAAGTAAAAAATGAAAATTTATAGCTCTTCTAAGTGACTTTTTGTCTTGATGATGAATTTTTCTCTGAATTCGAAATGTTAATGCAATAATGGCTACTACTGTGAATATTCCAGAAAACCTCCATATTAACAACAAATAAATTAACAAGTACGAGGAGAGGAGCAATGAGTTTGTAACTTGCCAGTCCTTTGGAGAAAACACCCCTTGGGTGTCGATGGGAGGGGGTGATGACCCTTGAAAATGAACGAGAAGGGACAAAGAAACCATTCTTCCTCCCTTTGTTACAAAAAAATTCCCTTGAGGATAGGTGGATCTTCCCTCGGATTCTAGACCCCTAATACCGAGACAGAAAGATGCAAATGGACACTAACGTCCCTTTGAGATTTTCTTAACTAGTTGAAAAGAGAGAAGGAGGAAAGGTGACCGTACCTATTTCTAGTTTTTTTCCTTACTACTCCAATTTGAGATTGATCTCCAAACACATTCGTACAACTTGATACCTGCAAACCACAGACAACAAAGAGACACAAGGAAACTCCTACTCTAGCATACTAGATTAAATCAATTCATCTACAGTAGACAAACATATGTAAAGATACATAAACTAGAAGGAAATATGCCAAGCATATATTAATGAGAATATTAAAAAGACACTTACAATCTATAGATGCAGTTGCAACAACCTCTCCAAGTCCTTCTCATCTAGCCCTTGCATGCTGCTCCCAAGATCATAAGTTTGATACCTCTAATAATCCTCCCTTCTCCATGGAAAACCCTCATTATATAGGATTTGGAGGCTTAGCCACCATGGAGAGGATCACTCATCAGATCCACTAAAATGGGATCTCAAACATATTTAGGGAAAAATATCTCTTAAGGATTTTAGGGAGGAAATATCTCTCAAGGATTTTAAGGAGGAAAAATTTCAACAATCCATGAGATCCTCAACCTCCCCTTAAAAATAGGAAACCAAATGTGAGGTGGATTCTCACACTAAATTAATTTCCTTTTTATGAATATTAATAATTAATTCATGTGCACATAGTATTTGGACCTTCATATAATACATTTCTCCTCCACGTTGACTAGGGATTGTGACATATGTTACTTCATGGTGTCAAGGTGTATGCGACACTTAGAAAGGTGCATATGACACTTTTACGAAACTTGCGACACTTAGGGCGAGGTACCCAGGTGTGGAAATTTTAAGTGTAACAAAATTCCCCCTAAAGTGTGAGGTTAGAAGAGAGACTGATGGCCGAAACAATTTACAATTCTTCAAAGTAAGGGCGTGGAGTTGGAGAACCTGGAAGAAGATGAAAACAACCATAAAACAATATTAATGTATGTTCCATTTCCGAGGCAGACATACCTACGCTCAGAATATGAGATGACTCAAAGCATGGCCACCAACCAATACACTGCGGATCCATGAAAAATATTGATTAAGGATATGGTCACCAGAGATACAATGTGGATCCATCCCTCCATGAGATGAACTGATCATAGCCAAAAGAAATACACAGTGGAGCTACGATATGATAAAACATAGAAGCGAACCAATACAATCTGGATCTATGTGACAATCTATATATCAACATGCTCAAATGATCTCCTTCGCAGCTTGGGCAAAGAAGATAACATAATGAATTCTCAACCCAGGGTATTCGTCCCAATCTCGATGTGGTACAAATATAGCCATGTGAATAGATGTTTTGATGTTGAACATGGTAGAAACCACTTGATTATCGATCATTGAGGTAAACCGTTAACAAGTGCGAGGGAAATAACTAATGATGTCAATAAATCCTAAGGTACCCTAGTACAATCCAACGAATGTGAATAAATGAGATGAATTCTAACATTTGTGGAATCATCCGATTAGAGGTCAATGATGTAAACTTACTATCGGAGGTGAGGAGGCCTGCAATTGAGACATGCAGGTCCCAAGGTACTAACTGGTTTCTAAGTTTAATTCCCGGATAATGTGTTGAAGTCGACAGGAAAAGACTCGTCGAAGGAGGTCCTTGATGTATACCCCATCATCGACATGAAACTGACACAAGAAAGTGATATAAGATGGTGAATGAAATGAGTGTGGACTGACACAAGAAATGGAAACTGAAAATACTGCAGATGGATGGTTTAAAGTGAAACTCCCCTTGAACATGATGAGGCACAAAAACTGACTTGGAAGCATTGACTCGATGAGTACCAATAATGTAATGTGAAAAAAAGAAGAGCACTCTTCGACTGAATGAAAATGTATGGAGACACATGGAATTGGTATGACTCAGAGACAAGTGGATTACCCAACTGTAAGACAAGACGCAAACAGGTGCCATGTTCAAGGGAGAAAAAAGTTTCCATAAAGGATTCTCAAAACTTGACCCACTTCCTTCAATTTTTCCCTCACCCAGATAGATGAGTACCTCTTTTTCATTTAACGAGCTTGAGGAGGGTAACACATGCTCGATATAACTCACCTTCGGTAAGTTCCTCTTCCTTTTTTTAACGAATTGGAAGAAGTAAGGGTTCATTCCCATATGGGTCCTTCAATGTGTAGTTTAGCGAGTCCAGAGAAGGAAAACTCAATGATTTTTCATGTTTAGAGAGTTTGAAAAGAACTTAAATGTGATTCCAGGGTTGTCCTTTTTTGTAATGTTAGTCCCTGAGGTCCGAAAAATAGATAAATTATCACTCAAAATATGCCATTTCAAACCTTTTAATGAGTGTGAAAGAAAGTAAGATTATTCGACAATATTTTCATGTTTAGAGAGTATGAAAAGAGATTAAAGGAGACTCCAGTGGGTTCATTTTTCATATAAACTTTACAAGTCTAAAAAAAGTGATAAAAGTATACTCGATCACATTCTCATGTATTTACGAGCATGAGAAAGAAAAAATACTAAGCTCAGTATTGGTTTAATTTTTACACAAGATTGAAACAAAATTAAACTATGCTTGTAATTTCCCAATGCAATTTCCAAAGGTTTGGATACCCATGGATGGTTGGTACTCTTCCTCCAACTTGAAAAGCTAGCGTCTTAACTCCAGAATGATAATCAAAGGCTAGAGACAAGGCCCCCCAAGCTTCATTTCATTCGCCGACTTTGAGGTTGTCACCAATTTCTGTACTAGATGGAGAAAAAGGATAAGGGTGGATGAAAGGAAGGTTAAAAAATGAGACCTAACGAAATACTTGACTCGATATCTATGAGATATAGCTAAAGACTCGACTCGATATCTACGAGATCTAGTGAAAATACTCGACTTGATGGGAGAGGTGACTATTTCATTTTTTTAACGAGCTTGACACATGAAAAGAACTATGCTCAAGACCTTTGTCTCATTTTTTAATGATATTTTCACAGAGAAGTAAAACTATGCTCTTATCTTATGTTTCATTTTTTAACGTTCTTTCCACAGAGAAGCAAAAATATGCTCAAAACCTATTTTTCATTTTTAACAAGATTGCCACAAAGAAGAAAAACTATGCTCAAAACCTTTGTTTCATTTTTTAACGAGCTTTCCATAGAGAAGAAAAACTATGCTCAAGACCTTTGTTTGATCATTTCTTACAAGAGGACAATTATCTGGAAGGAATACATGTTAAGGGACAAACTTCAGACATGGCTTCCAAGAGATCTTCGTTAGATGGAAGAAAAACACTCTGGAAGGAATACATGTCAACGACCTCGATAAGGGTAGGGAGATCTGGCTCTAATATCCCTATCAAAGAGATGACCATGTCAACTAATGGATCTAAGTCAGGAGAAGGGAGATATTCCCTCTCATGTGGGGTTGAACGCATGGGGCAGGTCATTACATAATTGACCTGTGGTGGGGCAGACATTGCTGGAATGTACAGAACATTCAAGGAAGGTGGATGGTTGACCATCTTATGAGGGTCAATGAATGAAAGTTGGTCGATCGTTACTATGTTTCCATTCTAAGGGAAACACACCACTTGAAAGAGAGTGGACACAAAATCTCTCATAATGTAGGCATTGTCTCGCCCGAGGAGTAGGTTAAAGTCCAAGGGGTCATGAACTACCATCACATTGATGTAGACCATTTTTCCTCCCAAAGTAACCAGAAACCGAGGAAGGATCCCTAAAGGTTGAATAACTTTTATTTCAAAGGTAAAAAAATTCTGAGTCACGGGCACAAGCTGCAGGGAACCAAAAGCTTGCCAAGATATCACAGATAAGATGCTAACAAAATCACCTTCGTCTATTACAGTGTTAGGAATATTCCTATCACAAACCTGCACAATGATTTGGAAAGGGACATAAGAGGGAAGATGAGTTTCTGTCAAATTATTCCAATTAATAGAAATCATTTGATTACTTGAAGGGGGTGCCATCGGGACGGGCGGAGTTCCCCCTTGTCTGGGTGAATCAATTTTAACAAGGTATACCTGAGAAACATCCTCACTCTTTGAATGAGGAGTGGGATCGACCGATGACAGAACCAAATCGACCAATTTGGTTTCACTCTTCAAGGGAGGAGTGGAATTGACCCGTGATGGAACCAGATCAACCACTTGGGTTGCACTCTTCAAGGGAGGAGTGGGATCGATTGGTGATGGAACATGAATGAACACTTTGACACTCTTTAGATGAAGAGTGGGGATGATCGATGACAGAACTGGATCAGTCACTTTGGTTTCACTTTTCAGATGAATATTGGGGTTGAGCGATGATGGAACTGGATCAACTATTTGGGTTAATGGTTCAACTGAGGATGAAACCAAATTGACCATCTAATCAACCAAAATGACCGAGGATGGAACCAGATTGACCAGCCCATCAACTAATGATGGTTTGGGAGATGTATTACGATAACTAGTTGGAAGTTGAATCTTTTCCAAAAGATAAGAAGCCTCATCCATACGAGGGAAAAGGTGAGAGTAATGATCACCTTCGCATGACAAGAAAGGAAATTTGACAGTTCTATTCTTCTTTCCAACCTTAATGTCACTATATGACAGGGTGTCACCAACTTGTTCAACAAGAGCTAATGACGTGGAAGACCAAATTTATAAGACCTTGGGGAGACCAGGTAAATCTCTTAGAAAGTGGTTACCCTTACAAAGATTGCAAGGGAATTTGGGTTTAGGATTCTTCGTTTTATACTTGTCGACTTTATCAACACTTCCAGCATGATTAACAATAGCTGGTTGCTTGGATTCAATAATATATGATGTGGTTTGAGGCTTGGTCCCTTTCTGGTTCTTCTTCTTCTTATCAACCTGGCTACTCACTTTAGAGCTTTCACTAGGTGAAGAAGGAGAAAGGGAAGGAGACTTGATGGGTGAAGAAGGAGAAAGGTTGACATGAGGATGATGTGTGGGTGGTGTGCTTACATCTGAAGCACTGGGAAGATTCAAGATCATTGGAGTGGGGAACAACCAAATTGGTAATCCGATCGTGAGTCCTGGAAGATTCAGTGTGGCAATGCACATAGGACCAACGTTTCCAAAAGAAGGAAAGGAGAAAGGTTTCATGGGAAAAGGGGTTCCTCTGTTGGTACTCCCAAGATTTGATGCCATTGACACTGACTCGACCTAAGGTCCACTAAGGAAAACAAATAACACATGCTACAGATATAATAAGAAAACAATCAAACAAACCTTCCCAAAATGAAACCACTAGTTGGTGATGAAATCCAACATCGTGAGATCAATATAGGAAGGGGTTGGGATAAAGCGGGTGGATTAGTTATGTTGGCGACTTGCTTAATGGACTTACGCCTTGGTGCAAGTTCCCATGCAATTTTACCCATGGGTGTACCCTCCAAGGAGCCTAAGTGAGTTTGACCAATGTCTGACCCATGTACAGTGAAGAATCCCCTTCACCATCACRTTATGTATCAAACCTACAAATATAGGGTACTAAGGTTACCAACTCATAGTCAACCTCCGGGCGGGTACAATCGATAGTCAAGAAGGAATGTATGGGCAGGATAACAAGTTGCAAATTATTCAAGAGAATTGAAGACAAGTGGAYTTGAATACTACCAAGAACCCCGAATGGATTCAGGATTCACGAAGCTTCGAGACCAAATGAAAYCGATCATTTCTCAGGAAGAACCCCCAATATACAATATTTCTGCTATGGGGTTAATMTTTGGAGGGGAAATATTCACTTCTCTCCCGCACGCGACCTCATGTTTAACCCCTGTGTGAGAGGGGGATCTCGGATATTCTTATACAAACAATTAGATTTATCGCTCCCTAGCACAAGGTTCTATGTTTTTTTGATGGATTTGGAAATTTATCCTCAAAACCTATTCCAAATCCCTACACTTTAAGCTAATGTAGGTTCTCTATGAGATAAAACAAAAGTGTCTAATCAATTTTATAAGCACTTCATTTTAGGGTTGTTTTTTACTCAAGGGTGCGAAAGTGAAACTAATGATGTTTTAGACTCGACTCCAAAAGAATGCAGAATAATGATATGAAAATATTTTTCTTCAATGAATCCTACATAAAGGATGGAGAAAAGGTTAAATTTTTTTAAACAAAAACACCCAATTCCCAAATGGAATATGATAAATGGAACCTACTACACTACCCAAAAGAAAGAAAACAACTATCTTCTTTGTTTGATTCTAATATATAAAGAAAGAAAATGCAAATATTTTAATGCTCCATTACTTTCAATCAAGATGAAAGAGTCAAATGTCGATACAAAAGACACGAAGAAAAAAAGGATTTCAAACAA
Source organism: Picea engelmannii (assembly GCA_009831015.1). Lineage (NCBI taxonomy): Eukaryota > Viridiplantae > Streptophyta > Pinopsida > Pinales > Pinaceae > Picea > Picea engelmannii. The sequence goes on along the minus strand of ML780994.1, from coordinate 1,281,290 downwards.
AGCATTCACTCACAGGATAATGAGAACTAAAATAAATAAGTATGATAACTCACTCAATCAAGGACTCGACAATTGGCAAGCATTGAAGGAATACAAGAAGTTTCAGAGAAGAATCCAAAAAATGATAGGGAGAAAGAGAAATCACTCAAATGTCTTAACAAAACAAGAAACAAGAAAACGAAATCCAAGCTAGGTTTTGGTGAGAATAAAGTCTCAAATCATTCAAAGAGAAAACATTTTAAAAGTAATTTAATACCAACAAACCTTTGCAAACCTTTTCAATCAGTCGGATAACCAAAAACTTCGCAAGGTTGAAACCAAACCAAGAAAAACAAGGAGAATCAATATCACAATTTGGAAAAGGTTGCAAGCTAAAAAAAGACAACAAAATAAGTGATAAGAACCAAATATTCAACCCAAACAAAGCCACAATACAAAGTATAGACTCTGGGAAAAAATCTCTACAGGATAGACTGAGAAAAACTGAGCAAAAAATGACAGAAATCACCAAAAAAGGATATCAACGCTCCTGTTTTCAAGGGTATAGAGTGCTATAGAACTCTGATATACACTACAGGGGAGTTCTTATTATAGATAAACTCTATGATATACACTACAGGGGAGTGCTACCCTTCCTAGAAACTCAGAACATAGGCTTAAAAATAAAAAACTTTCACCCAGAATTCCCAGAATTTTGTGAAATTGTCAATGAAGAGGAGAGAAAGGAAATAGATCAGGAACAAACAATAAAAATGATCTAAAAGTGGAAAAAAGGCATATATTATCCAATTTAATCCAAATCAATGTCCTTCCCCAGTGGAGTCGCCAATTTATGTTACAGAAAACCCCCCCTGCAGACAGGTGGATCTTCCCTCGGATTCTAGACCCCTAATACTGAGACAGAAAGATGAAAATGGACACTAACATCCCTTTGATATTTTCTTAACTAGTTGAAAAGAGAGAATGATGAAAGGTGACCATACCTATTTCCAGTGTTCATCCTCGCTTCTCCAATTTGAGCTTCATCTCCAAACTCGTTCGCACAACTTGATACTTGCAAACCACAGACAACAAAGAGACACAAGGAAAATCCTACTCTAGCATACTAGATTAAACAAATTCATTTACAATAGACAAGAATATGTAAATATACATAAACTAGAAGGAAATAGGCCAAGCATATATTAATGAGAACATTAAAAATACACTTACAATCTGTAGATGTAGTTGCAACAACCTCTCCAAGTCCTCCTCATCTAGCCCTTGCACGATGCTCCCAAGATAATAAGTTTGACACCCAAAAGCTTCCTCCCAAGATCATAAGTTTGATACCTCTAATATGCCTCCCTTCTCCATGGAAATCCCTTATTATATAGGATTTGGAGGCGTAACCACCATGGAGAGGATCACTCATTAGATCCACTAAAATGAGATCCCCAAGATATTTAGGGAGAAAATATCTCTTAAGGATTTTAGGGAGGTAATATCTCTCAAGGATTGCAAGGAGGAAATATTTCAACCATCCATGAGATCCTCAACCTCCCCTTAAAAATAGGAAACCAAATGTGAGGTGGATTCTCACACTAAATTAATTTCCTTTTTATGAATATTAATAATTAATTCATGCACACATAGTATTTGGACCTTCATATAATATATTTATCCTCCACATTGACTAGGGATTGTGACATATGTTACTTCATGGTGTCAAGGTGTATGCGACACTTAACAAGGTGCATATGAGACTTTTACGACACTTAGGGAGAGGTACCTAGGTGTGGTAATTTGATGTGTAACACCATTTCCGTTGGTACCCAAAGGGTTCCCACTCCAAAGGAACAATGGGTTACAAACTTGTCGCTTGATGGTTGCAAGGTAGGGACCCATCTCATTTTCCTTGAAAATCAAGGGAAATGGTTGGGCGAATGAGATTCCAAAAACTGCTCACCTCCCCCATTATTAGTGTTTTTTTTTTCAATATTTGTTTTCGTTCAAAAAATTGTTTAAATATTTTTTTAAAATATTTTTTATTTTATTTGTTTATATGTTTATAATATTTTTTTTTCCTTTTCAACTTTATTTAGTTAAATTTATTTGAATTTTCTGGGTTTATGTCTATAATTTATTTATTTTCATAATGTTCTCTCTCTCTCTCTCTATTATATATATATATATATATATATATATATATATCTTGAATTGAGTTTTTCTCTATATACTTATTTTTTCCTTTTTCTTATGAGTTTGTTTGTAACACTGTTGGCTTTTAAAGCTGTGGTTTCAAAAATGTTGAGATTTTAAGCCTAAAACAAAAGGCAGATGTGCTAGCATCACATTTCAATTTGTGGGGTGATTTTGAGGTTTTGGTTCACAATGTTATCCATTGTTAAGACCACAATTTCAAACAAGTTGTAATGCTAACCTAAAAAAAGGGGTTGTTACTGCTAGAACCATTTTTCATTTTGGAGCCAATTTAAAGTTTTTTTGTTTGAAACAGTAATGGTTGTCAGATAAGAGTTATATTTCTATATGTGGGATAATGGAACTTCGAAAGGGAATGTGAAGCAAGGAATTTGGGAGCCTAGTTCATCCATCTATCAACCGATTGGTAAGAAACACATTCATCCTTTGCATGGTCTTTCAGAATTATGGTTTGGTGGATTTCATTTCTGGGAATTCACTATGCGTGTTTCTAGATTAAGTCCAATCCTTGAACTCCTTTTGTTCATTGATTTTTCTAGAATTTATGCTCTCTTAGTCAGAATTTGGTTCTTGTCACCTTGGTTCTATGGGCCTAGATCATAGTGAGAAGTTGTACTATGGTGGTGTGAGTTCCTCCTCTAGTGGGTTTGACCTCATCGCTGAGTCTATTGTGTTTAGGATTAGTGGGTTTATTATCCCATAGGAACCGTGGATCTTGTGGAATTGTGGTGGTTTTTTTATGGATTTATAAGGTTGTTTCTTTATTTTTAGGGGTTCACTAGGTGAAATTTGGCTCTAGATTGATACCCTTGTCTGTGTGTTTCCTTTATAGATTATTAGGAGTTACAATAAATTTGTTTTTTTTTTCGAAATCATAAAAAAAAAATCCAGGGAAATAAGCCTTCCCTCTTGTTGGTTACCAAAAAGGTTCATGAAAATGAACATCAATGCATCTCCCACATTGTCTCAATCATTAGTACAGGTAATAAACTTTGAGTTTCTTGTTTTTCAGAATGATTGGAATTATCTTCAAATATATTAAGGTTGTTATCTTTTTTTACTGAAGAAACGTCTTATTTGAATGCAAAGCAATCATTTTAGTTCTAGCAATGAATCATTTCGATATATTTTGAATAGTACATTGCATTTCCTTCATATCTCTAAGGTAAGAGAACATCATATTGGATATTAAATTAAATACAAATATTATTTTGAGTTCTGTTAATTTAGTAAAATTAGTTTGTATTTGATTTAGGGTGAGTGCACGAAGTTGGTGGAGGAAAATAGGGTGAGTGAACGAAGTTGGTGGAGGAAAAAGCGGCAAGGGTGTGAGTAGGAACACACACTCACATGAATGCATGTGTGTTCCTAAGAACACATGTAAAATTAGCTTCTATTTTATTTAGGGTGAGTGCACGAAGTTGGTGGAGTAAAAAGTGGCAAGGGGGTGAGCAGGAACACACTCACAAGAACACACACACGTTACTAGGACCACACACGCGTTCCTAGGAATGCACACACATTATTTATGTTAGAGGTTTGAAAAAACCTAAACCTCTACTTAGCGTGCCACATAGGCACGTTGGTAGGAACACGTGCACATACCTAAGAATGCACACACGTTCTGTTCCTGTTGTGCCCTTTTTTAAGGGACCGTGGGTGCAATTGTTTCCCATTTGCAAACCATGCTTCAAATTTTCCTTTGATTGAGCAAGTAAAGAGGAGTAGAGGAGGAGTAGATCACATTAACTTGCTACCGTTTCCAACTCAATCTAGGTATGCTTGTTTTTTTTTATCTTAGCATGAAAAATTTGATTGACTTGAAGATGTAAACAAAAAGAGGATGTTGCTTATGCTCTAAACCAAGGGATTTTTCCATATATATTTATTCATGGATATTCCCAATGAAAAATGCATTCTGAACATATATTTGATGAATATGCTAGCTAAGACTTGAAGCAAGATAAATAATTATTTGAATATTATTAATTTTTTATTTGAATTTCTCTATGGCCCAATTTTTTTTTTTTTTTATAAATCCATTTGGAACCCTATAATATTTATTCATTTAGGACACAACACAAGATCCCATTTTTTTCATTCATCATTGCATCATATTCTACATTCATGGGTTGTTTCTAATCTTTCTTTTCTCTAGTTTCCTCAAATGAAATTTTTGTTTGTAATTCCTTTGTCATAAGTGAACTTATTAAACTGCAACATATTTTATTAATATGGAACCCAAAGATAACAAAAACCACACACAAGCATAACAAGGCACAAAAAACCCCAACTCATCACTTGTCCATGATTTAAGGGGCACAAGAGAACCTAGCTGAGTGTACTTGACCACTTCAATGGACACCATTAAATCATCCATTGCAAGTGCCCAAGGGAAATTAACTAATATTTCTATATACAAGTCTAGAATGTTCGAATTTTATAGGACTAGACTGGATATAAACCAAGTTAGAGACTTGGGTATCTCAAAACAAGATTTGGTGTCTCTTTGTATTGATCATTGAACTAGAAAACAACAACCTGTTAACATGAAACACATTTGTATGGATAGGTGCATCCCCCCACAGTTTATTGCTAAATAGATGGATAGGTGGTTCATGGTCTTTGATAAAAACTCCCTGCAATAACAGGGAGGTGCCTTTATCTTTTTTGAGAAAATTATGGGCATAATTTATTTTGGGTCACCATGTGAACTACTTCGACATTGGTGATTTATAAGGGGTGGGTGGAGGGTATTTACAATACTGAGAGTGTGCTAGGAATTATCCAATGCTATGTCCTCATCCCCCCAGGTGAAGGCCTAACCCCCTTTCCCAACATCCTCTCATTGTAGAGGGATTGCAACAGACACAAGTTGTTTTATCAACCTTGACGCAAATTCTAGTGCGTCATGGTAATTTTATTGCACTATCTCAGTGGGTGGTGCCTATTGGTGACATTTGCAGAGAGGTCATACCTTTAACCCCTAGAACAAAGTGCAACAAGGAGAGAGCACATGGACATAACAGTCGTTCATGTGAGCCTCACAGATGCTCGAGTTGCGGGTAGGATTTCTATGGGCCTATGGAGGCCAATGGACACCAAAGCTTCATGGAGGAGGTTAGTATGTTAACCATCTCTATGTTATTTATCATTATATATTTATATAGTATTATGTGTATTTATTTTGATATTTTTTTTTTTTTTTTTTGCATTTACTATGATCTTATAGTAGACCCTCTACATCGATAGATGCATTAGTGTTTGTCTCCACTATTGATGTAGCAGTAGAGGAAACCTGCTCATTCATTGTACCAAACACATAGGTATGTGTCACATTTGATAAATTCACCATAGTGATTTCTTTATTTTTTGGCATCCTCAAATTTATAATGTTCTTGTGTTTCTACAGGTTGTGGGACCAGGCGGTGCCAAGCAATTTCCACCTGGGATGGACAAGTCACTTGCTTCACATGTATCATATGTTGAGTTAAATTTTGTTTAGATCTCAAATTTATTGTATTTATGTTATTTAATTTTACTATATGTTACTAATAACAATATTATTAATATGTATGCAAGCTGCTGATATTTTCTCTAGTTACAGTACTAGTCTAGTCTAGCTTGGGAACCCGATCACGACTTTTGGGTTACATGATTCTAGAGAAAACATTATTCTATCACTTGTACATTTTGTGGGGGTTCATCACCTCCCACCCCCACCATATTTCATATTCCATGCATCCTCAGTGGTTTCACCTACAAACCACCCACCTGCACCACCTCTTCCATCACATCCATCCACAATGGATGCACCCGTATGCCACCCACCCAAACCACCATTTCCATATGCGCCATCCATAGAGGCTTCCACAGTATGTTTCCTCAGATCAGGTTGTAAAACCAAGAGATCCACTTGCCAATGAATCTCCATCAATTCCCAAGATATTCACGGTGAGATAATGTGTTGATGATCAATTTTTATGTATCATGAATAGAATCGATTTATGCATATTTTTTTAAAATTCATGATTTGATCATTGTAACTGATGCAAGGTGGCATCATTGAGAGGAGGAGGGTAACACCCTGGCGATTGTTAGTACCATCTGCTGCAAGTCGTCTTATGTTGAATTACAAAGTATCATTTTGCAAGTCTTTTAATTCATTGTGGAAAAAACCTTATAACAATGTTTTTTATTTGTGCAATCTTTGAAGCAATGAATCATGCCTAGGTGAAAAACCACTTGAGGGGCTTCTTCAAACAATAGAAGATTGATCAATTTCTGGGATGCTCTTGAGGGTGGCAGTGGACAATGAGTGACTAATGACTCCCATTTTGTATGTATGCCACCATATAAATTTGTCTTTATGTTAGGGCACTTGCTGTCATTTCGTATATTGGGCGCAATGTTTCATTTTATAAAAAAATTATAGTTTAGACGATTTTGAACACACACACACACACACATTTCATGGAACCTTTTTTTTATGAATCTCATTGTTTTTGCATTTTATGTTGATGAATGTATGAATTTCAAAGTGTTTCGACTTCCACTCTTTTCTGTTATATATGAGATTACAAGAAATAAATCTAATCTAAATGGATTTAAAGAAATCTATTCTCAAAATATAATTCTCAGAAACAATAAATAGAAACAACTCCGTATCTATATTCTTCTAAGAACTATTTACACACAAAAATACCGCTACAAGTATATTCCTACGAAACATAGATTTACATTGTTTTATGAAAGGAGAAACCTACATGAACATCTTGAACATGAACATCATGAATATGAACATGAACAAAATAATCCATGAGTTGAAATCAATGCACACTTTGGCATTATGGATGGATTTGGGATAATGAAGACATGATTTTAAGATGAAATGTCAAACTAAAAATCTCCTATAACCTTGAATTTAAGATCTCTTAGTATGATAAGTTGAATATTTTCTTTTCAATAGTTGGAAGGAGAAAATCATACATCGAAAGATAGAAGGATCACTTAACACATCAATGTAGATTTTGATGAGTATGTAGATTCAATAACTTATATTTAACTAATAGAAACTACAATTTCCTCTACAATATTCAATAAAATCCACTTATTATAGGAGATGTTTGTTGAAGACTATACAAAGATATTTAATGTTCTAGCAACTTTTTCACAAAATTTGGATAGATTTATGAAATTTTGATGAAATAAAATAAATTTATTCTCAATTTGGTTGAGTATTCAAATATATTTGGAGTGTATTATTGTACTAATCATTGTAATAATTTATTTAATTTGATCAATTAAATTTTAAAGTGTTAAGGAAGTCTATGTAAGTAAAAATAGTTCATTTTTTCTAAAGTGATTATAAATACTTGAGTTAATCATTAATTAATATTTTATGGTAGAAAATATTGCTAACTGCTAAATCCATACAGAATTATTGGTTCTCAAGGACCTAAATTCGACAAAATACAGAAGGCCATCCTAGTTAAGACTCAAGAAACCAATAATAAGAATCATATAGGTAACATAATAACAATAAAACTAAGAGGGTTGAAACCTCACATTACTCTATCCAAAATTAAGCATTGTTCAATATAATGGCAATCACAACATACTAGAAGGGTTTCTTAATACAAAATCAACATATAAAATATAAGTGCACAATAAAGCCTCACATCAAAGGAAAATGTACCTCAAATTCTCCATTAAGCTTGCCCAAATGTTGTACAATGTAGCCCAAGAGAACAACTCCTAAATACCCAAATTCTCCACCCTTTACAATGAAAAGAGGGAGCTCTTCTTTATAGAGTGAGTCACTTCTCTTATACAACAAAACATTAATATTTTCTAACTAACTCCATGAAAAGTAAAATAAATATTATAATAATGGATTAGTTAGATCTCTCCTCAATCCATGGTTGACCATGTTACAACATGTGGACATTAGCCTCTCCAAATAAATTCTCCCTCATCCAAAAATATTACTAGTATGCACCAAATAATTCTCATGAAGGGGACTCACCACCAAAAATAGGCATCAAGGCAATTCAAATTCCAAGTGTCCACATGGAATGTTCCCTCCAAGAATGTGAATGCATGCAACCACTCCACATGTGTGAATTCCAAGGTAGCCAACTCCATTGATGAATGTGCAAGATGCCAAGAAGATGGAGCATACACAACAAAGTATGTGACCAATGTTTGGCCTTTCCTTTCCTTTCCTTTCCTTGCTTTCCTAGCTTTGCCTTGCCTTTGCTTGAATTACCTTTCCTTGCCTTGCCTTGACATGCCATGTCATGCCATGCTTTGCCTTGAATTTCCATGCATTTCCTTGCCTTCTCATGCCTTTCCTTTCCTTGCCTTCCATACCTAGACCTAAACCTATACCTAGGCCTTTTTTTGACATGTCTTTCCTTACCTTTCCATGTCTAGCCTTGCCTTGCCTTGCATTTCCCTATATTTCCTTGACTTGCCATTCCATGCCATGCATTGAATTTCCTTGTGATTCCATGTCCTTCCATGCCTTGCCTTGCCATGCCATGCCTTGCATTTCCTTGCCTTGCCTTCTCAAGCCTTTCCTTTCCATGCCTTGAATTACCTTGCGTTGCATTCCTTTCCTTGCATTTCCTACATGCCATGCCATTCCATGCCTTGCCTTTCCATGTCATTGCATGCCATGCCTTGCATTTTCTTACGTTGCATTGTCTTTCCTTGCATTTCCTTTCCTTTCCATGCCTAGCCTTGTCTTGTCGTTTATTTCCATGCCTTCCCTTGAATTGCCATGACATGCCTTGCCTTTCCTTGTCATTCAATGCCATTCCTTGCCTTTACTTTCCATGCCATGACATGCCATGTATTGTGATGAAAACCCCCGCCTAGGGCCCTGCATGATCTGTTGTTCTAAGATCAAACTATACAGGAGACAAAGTGGCTCTCGGGTCCTTGCAGAACCCTTAAACTCTTACCATAGGCCTTCTTCCCTGATACATATTTTATGAGCAGAATGAAATGACTAAATATTATTAACATATGTTTAACACAGAGTAACAGAGATACAGTAAATTTGGTTTTCTATTTAATAAGGAAATAAGCTGAAATTGTAAAATGCAGCGGAAAACAAGCTTGTTGGAATGGTGGCGGCTTATCTCTGAGAAGAGATGTGACGATTGTGCTCATTCGAAAGAAGATGAGTACAATGAGGCTCTGAAGGCATTTTTACAATAAACATGAATGCTAAACCCCAAGACATCCAAAAACCTAACCCTAGGAGATGAAGCGCCAAAAGTCATGTGGGCCCCGTTTGGGTAAGTCAGTACATCAACTTCCCGGGGTCGTAACGTTTGTATACGATCTCTGTTTTAGGTGTATGATAGCCCGTTGGAAACATATATCCGAGGACTACAAATTTTGAACAAAATTTCATCATCATAATGTCATTTTGCACAACATGCCCAAAAAACGTCGTTTAGGGCCTCAAAACGGCTCCAGAAGTTTAGGACCCGAAAAACTGCTAAAAATAGTAAATTACCAAAATTGTCAGAATGATGTTTTGAGCCAACTGGAAAGGGTGGGTGGCCACCGATATCCACCTGGATCAATCCTCCCTCCTTAGGAAGAAATTGTCTCCATTGCGTTGAGTTCCCCCTTAAGATGAGGAAATTCTACTAAATTTGGCCTCGGGTGAGCCACTTGCCTTGGTGCAGGAGTTTCCCTACTTTGACGACTCGATAAAGCTGGATCCTTTGCTGTCGAGTGGCCTTGATCTGGGTGTCAACAATATGATCACTAGAGGCCTGTTGTATGCATTCGGGGTTGAGCTCTGTTGGTGTCAATTGTTCTGCTACGTCTGAGGTGTCCAATAATGGTGGGAAATAAGGCCGAAGGAGGGCCACATTGAACACTGGGTGCAGGCCAAGGAAAGGAGGAATGTTGAGCTCAAAAGCATTATCTCCCATAGCCTTGGTGATGGTGTACGACCCATAACGGAGTGGGCGAAGCTTTCGATGGTGTCTTGTAAGGAGTTCTTTCTACAAGTGCAACCAAACTTTGTCGCCCACGTGAAACTTGTGTGGCACCCGATGTTGATCATGGCGCTGTTTGTACTTGTCATTGGAATTCTGTAGGATCTCTTGAACCTATTGGCGGATGTGCTAGATCCACTCAATGAACTGGGTGGCTTTGTCAACTTCAGTTGGAGCAGGAGATGAGTCAGTTGAGGTGACTGCAAGGGGAAGTGCAACATCTATGGGACCCAATGGTTGGAATCCCAATCCCACCTGAAAGGGGTTGTGGCTAGTTGAGCTATGTAGAGCTCGATTGTAGCTATGTTGTACATAGGGAAGACTCTCATCCCATGTGTGAGGGTGCTTGGAATTATACATGTGTAGGATATGCACGATCATTCAATTTACGACCTCGGTTTGGCCATCTATCTCAGGGTGGAAGGCCGTGGATTTGGTGAGCTTGGTGTCCAACAATGACCAGAGGCTCGACCAGAATGTGCTGAGAAATCGATTGTCCCAATCTAAGATAATGGTTTGTGGGATTCCAAAATGTACCCAGACTCATTCAAAGAAGATCTTGGTAGTGGCTTCTGCTGTGATGCTCTTCTTGCAGGCAACCAAAATCGCCATCTTAGAAAAGAGATCAACAACCACAAAAAAAAGTCATTTCCCCGCTTGGTGGATGGGAGGCCCGACATGTATTCCATTGAGATGGATTCCCATGGCCCGTCAGGAGTAGGAAGAGGGGTGTACAGGCCCTGTTTCTTAGTGGTCGGTTTAGCAATAGCACAGGCAGTGCAAGACCTGATATACTTGCTGACCTCCTATCGAAGTTTCAGCCAGTAGAAATGTTTATGTAGCATTGCCACTGTCTTTTCGATGCTGAAGTGTCCTGCCACTCGACTGTAGTGGGCTTCCTAGATCAGCTTCACTTGCTCGATTGATGGAACACATATACGACCCATATGACACAACAACCCATCCTGAAGATGGAAATTATCAACAACTTCCTTTGCACCCAACATTTGGTAGGTGGTGGCGAAGTTCAGGTCTGTCTCATAGAGTTGGGGCCATCCAGAGGTCTCATGGCCACAAGAGTCTAGCACCGTGGTGAGTGCTGTGACTGGCGGTCTGCTGAGGCAATCAGCGATGCGGTTGGTGCTTCCTATTTTATATTTGATGTTGAGGTGGAATTGCTGCAATTATGTGGACCACTTTTGATGGCGGTCATTCTGCTATTTTCCTTGTGTCTGCATGAATTGCAGTGGCTTATGATCAATGTGGATGATTGTCTCCTTCCCAAGAATGTAATGTATCCACTGGAGGCAGGATTTCACAATGGAGTGCATTTCTTTGTCATTAGTAGTGTACTTACAGACAACATCTGATAGTGTCTCACTATGATAGGCCATGGGGTGGCTGTGCTGAGTGAGAATGACACCCACAACATAGTTTGAAGCATCTGTCTCGATCTCAAAGGGATGCTATAGGTCCGGTAGTGAAAGTACTAGGGCTGAGCACAAGAGCTGCTTCAAATCATCGAATGCTTGTTGTTGGGACTGACCCCATGCAAATTTCATCTTACCACCACCCCTGGTTATTTGGCTGAGGGCCCATGCAATATGGGAGAATCCCAACACGAACCTGCGGTAGAAATTGGCAAGGCCCAAGAAGCTCTGAAGCTCAGTGAGTGTGGTTGGGGCTGGCCAGTCATGGATAACTTGGATCTTAGTTGGATCCACATGTACGCCATGTTGATCAATGATGTATCCCAGGCAATGGACCATGTCCATGCCGAAGGATAATTTTTCCAAGTTGGCGTATAACTTGTGCTACCACAGGGTGTGCAGAACCTGCTGAATATGCTGCAAGTGTTCGGTCCAAGTCTTGTTGTAAATGAGAATGTCATCTAGATACACCACTACAAAAGTATTGGTGAATGGTCATAGGATATCGTCCATCATCCTCATGAAAGTGGCTGGAGCATTTGTCAAACCAAAGGGCATGACCAATCATTCAAAAAGGCCTTCCTTTGACTTGAAGGCAGTCTTCCATACATCTGTTTGTTCTATCAGGACCTGGTGCTAGCCAGACTTCAAATCAATCTTATTGAAGTATTTGGCCCCTGTGAGTTGATCAAGGAGGTCATCGATTTGGGGAATCGGGTACTGGTTTCTGACCATGATTTTATTTAGAGCCCGGTAATCAATGCAGAGTCGCCAGGTTCCATATTTCTTCTATACCAACACGATTGGGCTACCTCAAGGTGATGAGCTAGGACAGATGTGCCCCTTGTGGAGTAGTTCGTGTATTTTTTTCTTGATCTCCTCATTCTATAACAAAGAGCGGTGATAGACTGGCCCATTGGGAAACAATGTATCGGGGGTCAGATTGATGGGGTGCTTGACCTAGAAGTGCAGAGGTACCACAGTAGGTGAGGAGAAGATATCCGAGTATTCTTCCACGACCTTATCTACTTGCTTATGTTGTGTGGACAGGTCGACAATAGAGACCCTGGATGTGGCTGTGATATTTCTCTCATTCTAAGAGAGAATCACAAAGAAGAAAAACTTCCCCATCTGAGGATGACCTTCCTGCATTGCTTAGCAAAGATCAAGGAAATAGCACTAGGTGGGACTGCTTCGGGTATACTGTACAAGTTCCTGTTCAAAGTAATAATAACACTACAAGACCTAGACTCATATACAACATGACGTTTCCATAAATAAGGTTGGCCTAAAAGAACATCAAAAACTTCGAGAGGAGCAACATCACAAAATACCTCGTCTTGGAAGGGCTTGATGTCGTACAATAGTCGACACTGTTGGATGATGCAAAGATCGCTTCCTTGCTGGAGCCAGACAATGGTGTAGGGTTGTGGGTGCGGTGTTCTCGACAGGGCCAGCCGCTTGATGACCTCTACTGAGATGAGGTTCTTCTAGCTACCGCTATCAACGATGAAGTGCATCAGGGTGCCTTTTACCCACATTTTTGAATGGAAGAGGCGCTCTCCTTCTTCTGGCTCATCTGGTTCACCATGAGATGGAGCTTGGTGGTAGCAATGGTGGAACTGGGTTCCATGTCAATGATCCATATTTCCCTTTCTAGTTCTAACTCAGAGTCAGAACCCACATCTGATTCAAAGGATTTCACTTTGGCCACCAGCAATTGCTTTGAGTGGCAGTCATTAGTGTTATGCCAAGGGCTCTTATGGAAGTCGTACCACTTCCTGGTATCTTTCTTTGTATTTCCAGTGTCCTTCTTTGCTTGCGTCTTGGACTGGTTGTCCTGATACTATCCATGTTTTCTTTGTCCTTTGTTTTGTGGGTTGGGGATTCCCTTTATTGGCTTTTTTTGTGAGGGGTTCCCTGACCTAAATTGTCGTGTCTTTTGTTTGAGGTTTTGCTCGATTTTGATGGCATATCGGTAGGCCGCACCCAAGGATGAGATGTCCATAAATTCCATTTCGGTCTGGATGTATCTATGCAGAGCACCATGATACTTGAGCACCAGATGTCGCTCTAAATCTTTGATGCCCAACTTGGTGCGCAAGGTATGGAAGATATTTGTGAAATCTGGCACTGCTTGGTATCTTTCTTGCCACAGTGTGGTCCATTTGGTATACAAGTCATTATAAATTATGACATGGTAGTATTGTTCCTTAATAGCATCCCTGAAGGATTCCAAGGTGGCTGTGACTATAAATAATGAGGGTTCATCTATTTCCTTTTGCTCACAAAAAGTTTCCCACCAATCTTTGACATGGGGAATGGCTTTGAGGAGCGCGAAAGTAATCTTTTCTCTATTTGAAAGGTTATGGATAGAAAAATACCCTTCTAGTAGATTCAACCACTTGTCTACAATATCTGCGTCTATATTACCTTCAAATATAAGAATATCAAAGTTTATTTGTACCTTGAAGGGGGAGGCACCTCCACTCGAAGAAGATGCGTCGCCTGTTGGTAGCTGCCGAAGGATTTGTGTGAAATTATCCATCATCTCGTTCCTCTGTTGCGTGAAGGATTCCTCAATCAACAGTTTGAAATAATCTCTTGTCCCGTCATCTTTCTTTTCTCCTGCCATGAGAGGTCTCTTGGGCATGAGAGAGATTTTGTCCTCAAGAGAAACAAGCTCGAGACCCAACTCTTTGTACTCTGACCTTGTTGGGGACATGCATTAAGACGACAAGGAGTAGACCGCTCTAATACCACTGATCCAGATTTTATGAGAAGAAAAAAATGACTATAGATTATTAACAGATGTTTAACACAGAGTAACAGAGATACAGTAAAACTGGTTTTCTATTCAATAATGAAATAAGATGAAACTAAAATGCAGTGCAAAACAAGCTTGCTGGAATGGTGGTGGATTATCTCTGAGAAGAGATGTGACGGTTGCACTCATTCGCAAGAAGATAAGTACAATGAGGCTCTAAAGGATTTTTTACAATAAACATGAATGACAAAACCCTAGACATCCAAAAACCTAACCCTAGGAAATGAAGCGCCAAAAGTCATGAGGGCCCTGTTTGGGTAAGTCAGTACATCAACTTCTTGAGGTCGTAACTTTTGCATACGATCTCCGTTTTAGGCGTATGATAGACCGTTGGAAATATCTATCCAAGGAATAAAAATTTTGAAAAAAAATTAATGATGAAGTTTTGCGCAACATACCCAAAACACCGTCGTTTAGGGCCTCAAAACGGCTCCAGAAGTTCAGGACCCGAAAAACTGCTAAAAATAGTAAATTACCAAAATTGTCAGAAGGTTGTTTTGAGCCAGCTGGAAAAGGTGGGTGGCCACCGATATCCACCTGGATCAATCCTCCCTCCTTAGGAAGCAATGGTCTCCATTGCGTTGATTTCCCCCATCATATGAGGAAATTTCTGTTGAATTTGGCCTCGGGTGAGCCACTTGCCTTGATGCAGGAGCTGCCTTGCTTTGACAACTTGATAAAGCTGGATCCTTTGCTGTTGAGTGGCCTTGATCTGGGTGTCAACAATCGGATCACTGGAGGCCTATTGTATGTAGTCGGGGTTGAGATCTATTGGTGTCAGTTGTTCTGCTACGTCTGAGGTGTCCAATAATGGTGGGAAATAAGGTCGAAGGAGGGCCACATTGAACACTCGGTGCAAGCCAAGGAAAGGAGGAATGTTGAGCTCAAAAGAATTATCTCCCACAGCCTTGGTGATGGTGTATGGCCCATAACAGAGTGGGAAAAGCTTCCGATGGGGTCATGTAAGGCGTTCTTTCTACAAGTGCAACCAAACTTTGTCACCCACCTGAAACTTATGTGTCACCCGATGTTGATCATGGCGTTGTTTGTAGTTGTCATTGGACTTCTGTAGGATCTCCTGAACCTGTTGGCGGATGTGCTAGATCTACTCAATGAACTGGGTGGATTTTTCAGCTTCAGTTGGAGCAGGAGATGAGTCGGTCGAGGTGACTGCAAGGGGAAGTGCAACATCTAT
>ML780994.1:1209560-1238551 GCA_009831015.1 Picea engelmannii | reverse complement strand
AGGGGAGACGTCCCTGGTAACCTGGGTTTTTGAAGTGGCCAAAGTATAAAGGTCAAAGTAAAATTTCCTCCTCACAGGTTACCACCAAGATCATATAGTCCGGCTAAACAACCAATAATGAAGTGTAGCCCCAAATGAGAACACCTGCCCGGAACAAAGCAACAAAAAAAGAATATATGCAGGCTACGATTCAATGGGTTAGTACTTCATATAACTATCTGATATCAATATATTGGAAATTATACAATAGATATTGACGAGATCAATTTTTATCAATAATAGAAATGGAACAATATCAATTCATCAATAAATATCGAGATGATGTAGCAAACAATGTATCCAATCAATCCCTTACTCAATAAATGCTTCAAAACACCATCTAATTTCTTATCAATAGAAAATGCTGCGTCAATATGGAATAACCAAGGATGACGTCAGCCTTATTAGGGTTAGTAGTTAGTTAGGGTTTTAATTTACAAGAGTTTGAGAGTTGTTTCAATCACTTTCACTTCAACGTTGGAGGCTAAAGACGAGTGCCTAGGGTTATGGAGTCAAAAAGATGAAGGACACACAATTTGAAGGGGATGAGATTTAAAGGATAAGAGGGAAAGGTTTCAAGGTGCTGCAATGGCAGGGCCTTGAAGACAGAACCCTAGGGGAGAGAGGCTCACTCCAATGTTGCTTAAGCAAGGCCTCATTCTCTCTCCTCCTTCCCGACAAACGACTAGCTCACAGATATGTAAAATCAAGACAAGAGAGTTTAAAGAGGGAGAGTGTTGCAAAGGCAAGGCTCTTTCATCAAACCCTAAAAGAAGAACGACCCTAGGTGTAGATAACCTAGACCTGGGACGTCCTCTTCCTCTTGAAGTTTAAAGGTACGACTAGCTTAAGGGAAGAAGATAGAAAGAGTGTAGCAATGGCTAGGCTCTCTTCTTCTTCTTCAATGGATTAAAAGGTTTTTCTATCAGGGGACATGAGACAACGACCTACTTGTGTGTTTGTCCCCTAGGGTTTTGATTCAACAATGTATATATATAAATAGATGCAAAAAATTAAACTACAACCATTCAATCAAGAAGTTTTGCAGAAAAATACTTACAAATCACCAAGAAAATAGCATGCAAACCCTAGTTGTAAACCTTCCTTTAAGAAAAACACCATAAATTGCCAAAAAATCTCCTCTCCAAACAAGTGCGCCTTCCTCAAAATAGCCAATAACCCTAATAGGGCACAAAAATCAAACCTCACTAGGAGAGTGAGTGATGTGTTATGTCAAAATGAGGATAAAACTCCTCAATATATACTGTATCATGACCTTTAATTAATTTTAGGTCATAAAAATTAGCCGACAAGGCTTTAAACCAAAATCATACTGCTTTTACATTAAAATGTCAAATTAAAAACCCTAACTGAGCTGTAATAAAAGTAAAATCCCCTTCAAGGGGGGCGCTAGCCCTTTTTAGGGAAAATGAGGCATCCAGGAGCAAAACGTTGACCCTCAAGGGGCCTCTCCAACATGCCACACGTGCCATTGCTACCCAGTCTGCCTCCAAGAATGACCATGACATCATGGTAAGAATGGGGGCACTCTGAGCCTTCCAAGGCCAATGATCCACTGAAAAGGGGTCATTCCCCCTAGGCCATGCTCTGCCAAAGTGCCTTTGGTGAAACATCCTTCTTCTTCTTAGGTGCAAAATCTCAATCAAGCACTGTCTTGTCTCTACCTCTCTGAAGGGTCTCAACAACCATCTGATGGGCTCTTCAACCCCACGGAGGTCTGAGCTAATCATCTCCCCATGTGTACCGGTCCAAATGGTACCTGTCCGTCGGGCACAGTCCTGCACATCAAAAACTTCGCCCTCCATGGGGTCATTAGTCACAAGGATCATAGCAATGTTAATCATGTTTCTTCATTAATATTATCAAACATATGCATAAAAACCGTGATATATCATCCAATAGCTCAAAGACATTACAAAGACCTACAACACAAGGCTGAAGAAAAGGACAAGACACCCTATTGGGCTAGTATCCATAAGGAAAGGAAAGTCTCCAAGGGGTATCATCCAAGCCATGTAAAACGAGGTGGTGTGGATAAGGGATGTCCATACATACGGGTAGAGTGAGAGTCAAGGATGCATGATATTACCTGTGGGTGCCTTTGTAGAAGGCGAGTTGTACCTGTCATAGATGCAATTTTTTCCAAGCCCTTTCTTGCCTTTATTCTTTTTTCTTTATTTGCTTTTTTATTTTTATTTCAAGGACTAACTAGAGGACACTGCCTTAGCGTGGTGACCAGAGCTGATAGTGTTACCCACAATAACTTTCACAGAGATGATAATGCTGGCTCATGATGAGACCCCCTTTCCCTTGGCCATGCAACCAAAGGTCACTGCCCCGGCGTGGAAACCAGATAGTGGCAATGTCATGCTGTTAGGAACCCATGAACATAATAGTTTGGCTCATGATGAGACCCCCTTATCGTCTTGGATAGGTCTTGCTTTGTTATTTTTCTTCGGGTCCCTCTTGTTTCTTGCTAAGAGGCTTTTTTCTGCCTTCTCGGGGATCCCTGGGCAAGGCATCTCGAGGTTTCATTTTAGGCTTTTAAATTTTACCAGTTGCTTTTACCTTCTTGGCCTTTAGCCCCTTCTTCCCACGAGATAAGGTGCAACCCCAAAAAAAGATCATCCTAATGCTTGGACTAGGGGAAAGGGACAGATGAGTGGGGGATAATATGAAAAAGTGATGATATGATGGGAGCGGATGATGGCTCTTCAGAAATCCCCTAGTGGAAAACCAAAACCTATGGGTATAGGCTTGCTAGGACACCCTGTCAATCCCCCCAATCATGGTCAAGTGGGTTAATGTAAGATCCAAGCAGTTATCAGAGATCAAAGGAGTAAGATGCATATATCTAAAGGTTATAATGATCAAAAGTGACACATACCATGATACCTGGACCAATTACCTCATGGAGCAAGAGCCTTCTCTGATACAAGACAAGGCCGATGGTGATGGATGTTGCTGCTGCTGACAAGATGAATCTGATAAAAGAAGAGAAGGATGGGCCCTCCAGGGCCATGCTTAAGTCAATCCTTCTCTCGGTACTCCATGTCTAGGACCTGTGGGCCTCGAGACATGATCTCTTAGTTATCCCTAGAAATCGGGGATAACAAGGTGTATTTGGGACAATAGGTTAAAGAAGAATATTTCAAGGATTTTTATGTCTCAAACTATTATGAATCTTCTTCTTCGAAGATTAGTACTAAAGAAACTAGCCTAAATTGTGAAGTGGGCAACGGTCTTAGAATTGCTATTGTTCCCGAGCTAGAAAAAAGGGACCTAGATTTGGGTATAGATGAAGAGTTTGAAGGGTGTACAAATTTTCTCCAGCTGAATCCAACTTCATATTTCATTAGTTTTGAAAAAATTCCTTTTTATGACAATTATGACCATGAAGATCGAGGGGATAGAATTATTGATGTCCATGGTGATAGTGAGAACGTCACTCTTTTGGGAGAAAAAGGGTATCAATGTGATAACAATTTTGTTCCTTTGTTGGTTGATGAGAACCACAATGTAGGATTGGTGTTTTCTGAAGAAGATAAAGTATGCAACATTACCCCTGCTATCTAAAAGGAACAACCACATATCAACTATGAGGACAATGATTTTCCTGAGCTAGAAGAAGCATGGTTCAAGTATGGCATCCAAGATGAAAAAGAAGTGGATGTTTTTTCCTCTAATTCTTTCTAGACAGAGCATGATAGAATCATGAGTATTCATGGATTATATTATGAAAACAATGAGGAATTCATCAATCTGCAGGTGGATCATTGCAGGCTTTACACTTTTATTTTTGATGGACCTATTTATGATATGGAGGATGGGCATGACCAAAAGAAGTCAGATATTGGGAAAATTCAATATGCAAGTTCCGTTTCTGAAGGAGAGAAATTTATGTTTCTTAACTCCAACATAGATGTAGAAAGGGTTCGTGAACTGAAAAATGAATAGAGGCCATATTTTGAGGCTTCAAACATTCTTGACAGAAAAATGGTCTTCAAATCATATAATTTGGATGTAGTCATTTTTCTTGATCCAGGGGGGGCCTTTTCCATAAACTTGGATGATGACCCTTGGTGTGATGAGGACACTGATTGGGTGGCTGAGCATTATTTTGGAAAAATATTTTTGCATAATATTTTAGCCCAAAGTTGGAGAGAGGAACCATCGACATGGAAACAAACAAAATAGAGATCTAGAATATGTAATTCACTTCACATCCATCTCAATATTAATATAAATTTATTAGGTAGGAAATAAGAAAAAAATTATTCCACAAATGGCCAAAATAGATCAATGGAACTCATAAGTACAATAAGCACCAATCAAAATGTTGTAGTGTCAAAGGAATCCCTTGAAAAGGAAAGGTAGAAGAAAGAATCTAGACTAATAGGACAAAGAAAAAAATAACAAACTGTACTAAGATGAATCGATGATGTGCTCTAGCAGTGATGTGCTCATTAATTTTTTTTCGACATCGACGATGAATACTGACAAAATCACACTGTGACTTAGCCAACAACTTTGTGTCCTTAACCTATCATGGGAAAAATCAAACATATTAATCGTATTAAAGCCTACACTAATGAAAAAATGAGTTGAATAAATAAAATGGATTTGAAAACAACCAAGCAGCTGAATTCAGACCAGCAGTACAAAATATTACATTGCATGCTACCTTGTAAAAGCATTTCATTAAACTGAGCCTTGACTTATTTATGCAATTTAAAAACAAATGAAAGAATGAGGTAACTATAACTTGTGTTCTACTTCCCAACACCAACGACATGTTTCTAATTCATCCTTGAGAACATCAACATTTGAATTTGGAATTCCATAGAAAGGAAGTTGTCCAATAAGCAACATTGAACTTCTTACAACTGGAAGGATGATCTCTACTCCATTTTGATCTATCTTATTCTTCAACTTCTAATAAATCTATTGCACCGGTTTTGAGTATGGAAGCCTACTTTCTTCCAACAAGCGTTCAACAATCACATTGGATGAAATATTCTGACGCATTTGTGTGTAATTCAAATGGCTTAGTGTGATTTGGCAACTGCAATATGAGGTCATCCATCATTTCCTACTTTAGGTCATCAAGATCTCTTTGAAAGTCTTCCGATCAATGCAGTGCCATGATTGTTCTGTACATCCTTCTTTATGATATTTTTTAGTTGAGAAACGTTTCTTCAAGTAACTTAAGGTGAATCAATATACATATAACAATTTAGTTCAAGAGCCCTAAAATGATCTTAGCTCACTCACCTTGGTAAGTTCTTGCCACTCCTCGATGGATCTAATGCCCATCCAATGCCCTAAGAATAGGATTTCCATCTGTCCAGAGGAGCATTTCTCTTTCTTTACATAGAGGTGATTCTTCCTTAATACCTAAAAAAAACCAAAACGGTCTGAAGGTGGATAATGTGGTCATTTAAACAAATGGCTATATCCCACGATCCAAGTATACCACCAGTCGTCTAAGTACGGGTGGAATAGGTCATTTATGAGGGTGAAAAATGTGGCAAGGGTATTATTGGTGAGTCCAAAAGGTGTAACCAAATCAAACGCACTATATCTTTCTTGTCACACAAGTCATCTTTGTCTCGTCTCCTTCCACGATATGCACCTGGTAGTAGCCCGACCATAGATCCAAATTCAATAATTATTTCACGTTCAGTCGAAGAATAATCAAAGTGGATACTTGTTCTTGATGGTTAGGTTGCATTTTTTTATCACCCGCTAATCAATGCAGAAGGCTCCTGCTTCTTCTGGAATAAAACAAGGGCTCCATATGGTGCCTTGGAGGTTGGAATATAAATAGGCCTCAATGATTTCCTGAAATTATTTCTCGGACTCAACCAACTCTGGAGGGGCCATCTGTTAAACAAAATGTAACCTCAACATTCTGACTGTACACTGCCAGCTGTACTGGACAGTTGTACTTTCTATTTTTGTCTTGCTTGAGCATATTTAGCTCAACCATCTTGCATTGTAACAAGGTTCAGTACTTCTTCATACATTTCAATATACTCTTCTATTCTTTCTCTCTGCATTTCTCTTTGCTTCACAATTTATCATGGTATCAGAGCTACAACAGTAAGCCTCTTCACACAGTTCGGAGAGAAACACGATCCTCACAGTACAGAGCTTCACGGATCTTGAGAGCACGCGACACAGACTTTTCACAAGGCTTGGAAAGATATCTGTAATACTCTCTAAAGATTGTCGTAAGAAACTCACGCGAGGTTGCAGAGCATACTACGCTCGAAAGAACGAGGAAGCAGAGACCGAGAGAGAAGAAACCCTAAAGATTCTTGTAATTTTTCAAGAATCGTCAAAGATTGATGCAAAAGAGATGCAGAACAAAAGAATGTTTAAAGAACATGAAGATTTTGCTTAAATTCATTAAAGATTCATGCAGAAGGCAAAATCATTTAAAGATTCTTGGAAATCACTCAAATCTGTCAAAGATTGTGTCAGATAACGAAGAAGTCGTGAAATTCTTTCAAATCTTTGAAAGATTCACGAATCTTTCTTCCACAGGTGTAAAGAACGCGTCTCAGGTGCAAGGAACAGCTACTGAGGCCGTAAGATTCATCTTGCAAATGGATCTGAAGCAGGAAACCAGTTCAGAAGGGAAGAAGAAAGCGCGAAAAAGGCGAAAGAGTTTCAGCCGTCAGATCTTGCGCAAAGGCCCGACAGCCGTTAGATCAGCAAGAAGGTGCACGACGGTTAGTCGTTTGGAGCGCACCGGAGAATTTTTGACTTGTGAAATCCCGACGTCATTTGGACCGTCTATCAAGAGACACGTGGCGAGATCCTATTCCATTGCAAAATCAGGAATCGAGAGTTGGACGAGCAAAGGTTATTTGCACTCCAAAACTCCGATACACGATATCGCGATATCCCGAGAAGACTTCTGAGCCGTCCATCTCAGAGGACAGGTGGCAGTAGATCAACGCATCGTCACATCGACATTCGGGGTTTCAAGTTGTCAAAGAAATTTTGCATCACAACTCGCCAAATCGTGAGACGTGAAATCGCGAGACGCGAAATCGTGATACGCGAAATCGCGATCAGATCTCAATCGTCCATTTGACCGGACACGTGGCGAACATCAAGGAAACCGTCGGCGTTTCGGCAATTGTGGTTTCACGTTGACAGAATTTTGGAGCATCGCAAGTCGCGATATCCTGAGGCTGAATCAGGACCGTCCATCTTTCAAGGACGCGTGGCGTAAATCCGAAGGCTCGGAAAAATCCCGAAAATGAAAAGCCCATCGACATATCGGGATTCGGCGTTTCGCGAATCCTGAGGACAGGAAACACGAGCACTTCAAAACTTCGAATTCTAAAATCTCGACAGGAGGTGAACTTCATCGTGGGGCCCAACTGACATCATCGCGTCAAACGATTCAATCGGCGCATCGACATTTCGCGGATCCTGGAGACGAGAAGTCTGGGACACATCAAATCGCGAAAAATTGTAAAATCCGCTAATACCAAATTGTCTGCTGCATACTTTTGTTGACAGACAAAAATGCCTTTGGCTGATTGATGAACCTCAATGCCTAAAAAATATTTCATTATGCCAAGATCTGTCATCTCAAACTCAGATTGCATGGCATGTTTGAAATCTGTTAGCTCTAGATTTCTTGTGTAGATCATGTCATCAACATATAACCCAACCCAACCCAACCAATTTCCAAACATCAAATCGTAAAATTGTATATTTGGTATTGTTTACGATATGCACATTATGTTGATACAATTGTAGAGTTCCAATTGGAGTTGTTAAGGAATCCAATCATGCCAAGATCGGTGATCGCTGAATTGTAGAGCTTAACAAAGAAAACAAAACACACCTGGAATAATTATCAGCCTCCGACATTTAGTTTAAGGGACAAATTGTGTCCAAGAACTGCGATTTGGCATCATTCAATGTTGAGAGCAGGGATTTTTGGTTGTATCGTGAGTGATCAGGATAGGAGATCGTGGATATTGGATCATAAGTAGATTGTGAGCCTAATGAGAGTTCATTGGTTCATTTTCCCATTTGACTAAATCAACACAAATTCAGTGTATATTGGGATGGAGACTAAATCTTGTGGTCTGTATTGAGGCTCCTCCTTAAGTGAAATCGTGCCAAATTGGGTTGTATTCCTGTAAATGTTGTCTTCTTCTTAAGGGGATTGAACATCAAACCTCTAGGATGCAATATCAGGGATCAAGAAAGAGATACCCCCATAATGTTTGGTCGTGAGGTATGGGAATCCCTATACTATGCACAGTAGGAGGGCGATGAACCGAGTCATTCAAAGACAAGCCTAGACGGAGGAAAAAAAAAATTACGGGAAGTGGTGAAAATAGATCATTTGTGCCTATAGTAAAGAATTTTATGAACCACAAGAAGATAAATATTGCAGTGATAATACTTATTGATGATGACTAATCAAAGGTGAAACTGGAATTTGTGAAGGAATATCCCTATCATGGGGTTTGGCATAATTGAGAAATGGTGATGATAAATCGACTTAGGGAGATGACAATGGTGATTCAAGTCAGAATAAGAAAATTATTTGGTAAGTATTTTGAAATATGAATACTAGTATGTTACAACTTTAAGATAAATACGGAGTATTCAATATATGAAGTTAAGTATTTTATAGACTAGAAGAAGCAAATATTGTTAGCCCTACATCATATAGTATGGCTTCGAGGCCTTCTTGGTGACCTTGGGCTTTCTATCACTATGCCCATTGATTTTCATTTTTGCGATAATCAGAAAGAGTGCGAATCAAATCGCCTCTAACCCTATCTTTCACGAATGCACTGAGCATATTGTGGTTTCCTTACTCATTTAGGGAAATTTGTTGTTCATGAGAAGTGCTTTGATTCTTCAGCTTCCATATCCACCAAGCCACCATAGCGAACATATTCACTCAAGCAATGACTAGGGATTGTTATCAATATCTTGTTGGCAAACTCTCACTTATTGACATTCAACCTCGAATTTTGGTACCCAAGTAGGAAATCAAGGAAAAATCTCACTTATTTCCTTGATTTCCTACTTCTGTACCAATTCGAATTTTAGAAAAGCGGAAGAAAACCTTTCGATTAAAATAAAAAATGCAACTTATTTAAGACTTGCTGAAAATCTTTGGGAGGAAGCTAAAAGTTGTGAATCACAGGATTCAACCTACATCAAAGTTAAAACAAATATTTGTGGAATGAAAATGGAGAAGGATCCAAAATGATCTATTTAAGTTCAAAGGCCAACCATTTTCCAACAAAAGGAAACAAAGCTAGGAATTATTCATGCATGCAATATTATGAATACAAATATTTACGGCCGAGAAAACTTTAGAAAAAATGAAGTGGCATTATTAAGGCAGACGATATTATGAACACAAATAATCACGGTCACTGCCGAGCAAGACTCATTAAAAACTAAAATAAATTAAAAATGACCATGGTTTGCATACCTGATATTCGTAATTTATTGAGATTCCACTGGTCAATCCTTTCAAAATGTCTATCAGTGGAATCAACATATTGCCAAGGATCACATAGGAAAAATCAGGAGTTGCAGAACTTATCTTACTTAAATATCAATATTTAACCTTAGAATCCATGCAAAATGCACATCGACAAGATCGACGAAGTATCAAAAACTCAATTCAATGGTCGAATTGAGTGATGAAAACACGCAAAGATCTCAAATTTCATGATAACCCTCCCCTTTGTCTTCTGTGTGGGGCTCGTCTCTTCTTGAAAACATAATGGTCATTCAGTTTGATCACATTGGCGAGTAAAAAAAAGTGAAGTTTAACCATATGAAAATACTATGCCGGAAATGCATATCGGAAAATGGAGAATTGGGTTTCCTCTAAAAATTTTGCCAATTAAAAATTCCCATCAATATTTCAACTTTGTTACCAAATTTTCCGGCCTTTCAAATATTTACCACCACAGTCACACCATTCACGATGTGGCGAGTGCAACAAGGATTAAACAAAAGTAAACCATATGATCATAGGTTTGATTCTTCCACCTGTAAGCCCTAAATTGTTTATGTTGCATTCACTAAGAAACATTATATAGAATGGAGTGTGATATACTCTTGGAAATAAAATTCAGAAGCCTTGGGTCTTGAGTTTATACTAAATGAGAGTTTTGTTTTTGTTTTTGTTTTAGAATGACATTGCATTTAAATTAGGATAATAAATTTTTGTAGGTAGTGGTTTAGTTACATTTTTGTTTTGTAATTATGTTGAATATTGATGTAATTAATTTTGATCTTATCAATACTTCAATATAAGAGATGTTGAATCTTATAAAATAAGTTTGATCTTATCAAGTATTTTTATATAAATAATGTTTGATTAAAGTTGACTATAAATAAAAATACTTATAATAAATAGGTTAGATTTATTTTTAATGAGGATATTATGATCTATGTTTTAAGTTTTTAAAAATTGATTTTACAAATATGAATTATAATATTCTTTGAGATAAGTACTATTGCATGAGTTGTGAATTTGATTTAGCTTGAGTATTTCAGAGGAATGATCGTTATCCTCCCTTAGTCTCTAACTTTGCTAATAACTGTTGAGTTATTCTCTTCCATACCCTATCTATTCCTAGCATTACTTTGTACTTTGATTTCTACAATGTTAAATTGAGATTGCTTTGTGTGTTAGTTACCATGTTTCAGTTTGATTAAAGTAGAATTAGATGGTTTAGAATCTCTCCATAAAATTACAAGTCTTTTTCCCCTTTTAAATTTGAATTCTGGCTTATGGAAAAGGGTGCTACAAGAATAACGCTCTTTTTGTAGAACTAAGAAAAATCGTTATTTTGCATGTGCCATTTCACAAAATCATGTCAGAAGACACCCGATATCTTATCCTAAATGTCAGCATGATTGATGATTAAAAATCCAATCGTGTCCTCAATATTATACTCATTCAAAGAGATCAGGATTGTACTCATCCACCCTGAAATCATATCACAAGTTTGTTGGTTTCATGATCTAACTACTGACAGATTACGCTCGAAGTATTTCATTATAATTTTGCAGGTTTCCAACCTCGTCCACAACATTTTCAAAAGATCTCTATTTTCTGCTGATAAAAACCCTAGACAAACCCTGGAATTCTGCAATCTTCATTATGGCTCCTAAGAAGAGAGGTGGTGGAAGAAGTAAGAGATGCCCATGCAATTTGTCAACCAGTGTTTTCTTCCAAAACACCAAGATACAAATTGGAGTCAAGTTATCCCAAAGAGTTGGTTGAAGAAGGAGTGGCAAAATGCCCTTATGATGATTCACAACCTCACAAAGATGTCTAAAAGAACACAATCTCACCCTACAACTGCTATTAAGAGTGTTTTTCACCAGATATTGATTAAAGTTTTAGATCTGTATGCATTGGATGAAGTGAACCGTTCCTGGGATTGGTTACTAGAATCCCTCGAATTGAAAGAACATGAACCCAAACCAAAATTGTTTCCAAAAGAGAAATCAACAAAAGAAAAGGGAATTTCTAAAACCCATGTTGCTACAGAGAAGGAAAGTTCTCCTTTGGTTAGATTCACTTGATATAGTAAGAGAAAAATACAATTGTAGCCGGAAGCAGATGCCTTAGCTAACTCTTTCCCTGAAATCAAAACTACCAAAGCACAAAAAAAGAAGAAGAAAAAAGAGGTATAGTTGGACAATCATTTGCTTGTTCCAAAAGATAAGCCTAAAGACAATAAAAAAATCCAACTCAGAGAGTCTAATAAGCAGTAGCTCGGATAATCAAATCAGAAACAAAAGAAACCGGTTGCAGGTGATAAAGCTAAGCAGGTGAACAAAGAAAGAAAAGGTAAAACTATGGTGAATTGTCCTAGCAGATCTAAGACTAGGGTAACAAATAAATTCAGGTTGAACTCACAAGCCCTCGTTAATCCTTCTCTTAAGAAGTAATATGTAATTGTTATAGATGATAACACAACAGAAAGTGCAGGGGAGGAAAAAGGACAGTTAACTACTATTCCTTCATACAAATAAAAGATCAAAATAAGAAGGGCAAAAATCAATACAGGAAATACTTTGTTTTTCCTGTTTTAGTCCTTATCTTCAAGAAAAGTTTATGAAACTATGGAAATTAATTATTTGTAGCCAAAAGTTTTTTTTTTTGGGAACGTGCCCCTTCAAAAAAACCTCTCTCGGTTTTTACACAACTATCACATTTTAAGAGGTTCGAATATATATTTGAGGCCTATTTTCCAGAGATTTCACAATAAATGATTTCATGTTTTAGTGATCAATTTTTGGCGAGGTTTCAAAGAAGTTAGAGATGAAATTTTGGAAACCCAAAGAATTTTTTGTTGGGAACGGGCCCCTTCACAAAAAACTCTCTCTGTTTTTACACAACTATCACATTTTTGGATATACGAAGATATTTTTAGACCCTATTTTCAGGAATTTGCCAGATTTATTTTCCTAAAAAATCTCATGGACAACAGTTGATAATCCACCTCATCAATTCGACTTGGATATGAGATATGATATCCTCCTTGATTATTTGAAATAGAAAATAAATATATATGAGGAGGTTTTCAGATCCATTTCTTTTGGATCTTGATAAATATGTATTCTTTCTATAGAAACTCTGTAGAAGGAGAAGTTAAACGCAGGATTGGTTGGGAACCATTAGCCAGTTTTGAGAAGACATTGTAAAGAAATGAACTATTTCATATTGATACTAAATGGAAAAGGATTTTTGATGGTCAAATTTCTATTCTCGTCTATATTTCTATCTTTTTCTTGAATGCATGTATGATCTTGTGCTAATCATTTGATTATTTTATGTTTGTGAGTAAGTCAATGGAGATTTTGTTGTTTTCTTGTTCATAATCAGAACTGTTTTTCAAGTACTTATCTCTTTTCTCTTGAATGATATTTGGGATTAAAGAGATTCATATGTGAGTGCCAGACAAATTGAATACTTACATAATTCTTTCTTTTTCATATTCTTTTTCCATTTGATTACTAAATTGACTACCATTTACTAAGTCAAGAAGATATGGATTTGTTGTTGCCTTTGTGAATTGATATGATGCATTATCATTTCCCAACCTTCAGACCAGTTAAAAAACCAATTTATATATTTATCTATAAAACCATTGCAATAACTTGATGATGCCCTAGCTTTCCCTCTCATAGTCAAGTGCAACTATAGGGACTAACACTCCCCATCGAGGTTCAATTCCCTCAATTGACATGGTGAGATCTTAACAAGTATATTATTATAATGGCTCGAGCCCTATTATTGACCAGCCTTGTGCCTTGAAGATTCTAGGGTTTACCTTTGGTACCATCCTCAAAATGAGTGGAAGTACCCAGTATTTTGTAACCTGGAAGAAAAAGCACTATTGTGTGAGTTAATAAGTAGACAAAATCATTTTCGGAAGTCCAATGTTTTCCGAGGAAAAGTTTCATTATCATCCATTCATTTTTTTAAAATTTTGGCAATCTAGGTCGTCTTAAAATAGGCCAAAACCTCTAAGGGAAAAGTTCCATGAGTGAAGTTCCCATCAATCACATGGAACTATAGCTTCAAATGAAATTACTATCCATTTTAGAGAAGCATTTCCGCTCAAAATGGGTTGAGTTTATCCACTTATTAACTTACTCCTAAAAATTATGTCTTAGTGAGTTTTCTTTGTGAGCCTTGAGTTTTCCATTATACACATTGTGTTTCGATGTGTGATTGATAGGTAGTACATTAATAAGAATATTTGTGGTTTGATCTATCATTAAAGTTAATGTTATGTCTTTTAGTCAGTGTATCTTTTAAGTTATTAATTATTGTTGTTTTGATGATTTAAGTTATCACAATGGAACGAAGTTTGAAGGTTAAGGGATCTAATAAAAGATTGAATAAACATTATAATAGCTTGTTACTTGTAATTGTTGATTAAGTTTTTGTTAAGTAGTTACTATGTTGTGTGATTGAGAAATATTGTTTTAGTTGTTGTGTGCTTTTTGATTTGGAACCACTTTAAGATTCAACATTTGGTGATTATTCTATGAGCTCAAAAGGACTTCTCAGTGAGGGATCATACTTCTTGCAAACTCCATAAGGGGTTTTAGGGGAAAACCTATAAAGTTTCAAAAGGTTCAATGGAACAAAAAAATAATTTTGAAAAATCTAATACTAGTCGAAACTAGGGTGATGAACAAGGATCAGGGATATCCATCAAGAATATAAAATGAGCATACAAATAGATTATACTAGGGAAGACTAAGTCAAGGATTCATCAAGGAAATCCATCAAAATTTCAAAGAATCCAAAGATCAAGAGTCAATGCATTTGGACCTTGTTTAGGACATTGTACAAGGATTTTCACTATGAGGATCGTAAATGGTGGGAAAAAACCAAAGAGAAGCATTTACCTAATATATCCAAGCTGCCCAATTTTGACGGTGAAAGGATCAGTACAAATGATCATCTTTTTATCGTCAATACCAATTGGACGCAAAAAAATAAACCTATCCATCAACCCAATGGATTAGATTCAATGGTGTGTTGAGAGGCACGACACTCGAATAGTATCCAAGTCGATGAGGAGTTAGCCTTTAGAGGCTAGTGTGACATACTTAACCAATTTAAGGGAGCCTATGTTATATATACCCTAAATAGTATCTAAGCTAATGATTTGGATTATGTTGAGAACAAAACAAAGATAACAATAACAACTAAAATAATGTTGAGATATTATGAAGAGAACACTAATACAATGAAACCCAAACCAAAGATTGAATTAAGGAATTTGTGAGTGAGGGGGTCAATCCTTAAGTCCATGGAGGAGCTAGAATTAGTCAATTATAAGGAGGAATATGATGCCTATCTAGGTTATGTTTTTAGGTCACATCAAGAGGTTTTGGTGTCATAGGGTAGTAAGAAGTATTGAAGTAGCAAGGCCCATCCTAACATCATGAAGTGGGCTCTGGAATGTTCCATGCTAGATGGCATGTATGCAAGTCGATGTAAATATTTTGCTAGTCCAAAAGGGGAAGGTGGACTAGTACATACCCTATGAGCATGAATGTGATGGAGATGATCACTTTCCCCTAGGTTTGAGATCAATTTACAAAGAACGTATTGCAATATCCTTAAAGTGTTCAAGATATGGTATGAATTGTTGGAAGAAAAAAATAGGATTACTTGGATGCTTCTTCCATTCATTTTGTATCAACATATGTTCATGAAGACACAAAAGTTAATAAAATATTAATGCACATATCTCACAATGATTTGAATAAGCAACTTTGTTAACTTCATTATTTTTATATTGTTTACATTTTAATGTTGGGCATAATTTTTTATTATGTTTTATTAAGAACTAAACATAAAATAATTAAACAAAATAAATGATTTTAATCACCTAGAATTAGGTGAAAATTTAATAAATTAAAGCTCAATTTTAGTTTCCTATTTCATATCAAAATATGAATATTCAATATCAATGATTTCACTAAGTATTAAAACCCTCCCATACCATCAATGCATTCGCCTAGTCTAACCATGTAAAATTTCAACAAATACAGACGCATTTTGAGTAAATTTCAACATTGGACCCATTCATTGCTCACTATGTCGGGTCGTTTGATGACATTGCAGATGGGCGTGTTGGAAGACATTCCATGACATTTCAAGAGAGTTCCAACCAAGATTCTGTAGATGGGAATGAGAAATGATGAAAATGAGACCGCATAATGAAGGTTCATGCAAACGTGATGGGTGTCGAAGATAATGCGGGGACGTCATACATTATTTAGTATTGGAACCCTTGCATATCATCAAGGCATGTGTCTCTTCTAACCATGTAAAATTTTGACTCATACAAGCACAGTTTGAAGAAATTTCAACGTTGGAACCATTCACTGCTCACCATGCGGTGTCAGTGGATGACATTGGTGATGGGCGTGTTGGAAAACATTACATGATGTTTCAAGAGAGTTTCAACAAATATTATATATATAGGAATGAGGAATGACGACAATGAGACTGCATGATGAACATTGATGCAAATGTGGATGATCTCAAATATTATGCGAGTACATCAGGAATCCTTGAGTCTTGAAACCCTCGTATACCATCAAGGCATGTGTCTATTCTAATCATGTCAAATTTTGATGCATACAGGAACAATTTCAATAAATTTCAACGTTCACCCCATTAACTGGTCATTGTGTGGAATTTATGAATGACATTAGTGATGGGTGTGTTGGTCAAAGATGTTCCATGACATTTCGAGAGAGTTTAGACAAAGATTCTATAGATGGGAATTTTGACGAATGATGACAATGGGACTAAATGATTAATGTTGATGCAAACGTGGACGATCTTGAAGATTATGTGAGGATGTCAGAAAATATCCTTCAATATTGAGACTCTCGCATACCGTTAAGGCTTGTGTATAGTCTAACCATGTCAAATTTCAACACATGCAAGAACAATTTGAAGAAGTTTCAACATTGGATCCATTCATTTCTCACCATGCAACATTGGTGGATTACATTGATGATGGGTGTGTTGGAAGACATTGCATGAAATTTCAAGAGAGTTTCAACAAACATTCCGTAGATGTGAATGACGAATGATGACAATGAGACGACATGATGAACATTGATGCAAACATGGATGATCTCAAAGATTATGCGAGAAAATTAGGAATCATTGAGTCTTGAAACCCTCAAATACTATCAAGGCATGTGTCTAGTCTAACCATGTCAAATTTCAATGCATACAAAAACATTTTGAAGAAATTTCATTGTTGGCCCCATTCACTACTCATTATGTGGCATCAGTGGATGACATTGGTGATGTGCGTATTGGAAGTTGTTCCATTAAATTTCAAGAGAGTTTCGAAAAATCCCTAAATCCCCTAACCCCTAATCCATTGACCCTTAAAGACTTAATCCATAATGACTAAACACTTAATCCCTCAACCTTAGTTAATCACTAATATCTTAACACAAAATCACTAAATCCCCTAAACCCTAAGCCATCAACCCTTAAACATTTAAACCCTGAAATCCAATCCATTAATATATAAACCCCTATGCCCTAAGCACTTAAACATTCATCCCCCAGCCCATAAACCCTAAGACATTAACCATTAAACTACTTAAGCGCCAAATCCCTTAGCTTTTGAACCTTAATCCCTTAAACCCTAACCCCTAATCCATTAACCCTTAATCCATGTACCCCAAATCCCTAAATCCCATAATCCTCAAAGCCCCTATCCACTTAAGTCCCAACACCTCAACTAATTAACTATTTAGGCACGTTCGGCTCTAAATCCGGTGCTAAATCTGGTGTTATTTTCGATGCTAAATTTGGTGCTAAATCTGACACTAAATCTGGCATTATTTACAACTCTATTTCTAGTGCTAGTAGTGCCTAATTTAGCGCCTACATGTTTTGGTCGGCACAAAAAACACCATAAATAGTTCCATCCTGATAAATAGTTTCGACTTTTTCAAAAAATTCGAGAAAAATACACTAAAACAATCTTTAGAAGCAAAAAAGGGATAAAATCATAGGGATTTGTTGTAGTGCACTGGGATCCAACATAAACTCAAGGTTCAATTGGATGGTGGATGGGGTCCACCTCCTTGACACAATAGATGACTAAGAAAGGATTTGGGGCTCTAGGCTTCGAGACTTTTGTATGCCACACAACTATCACTCAAAACCACTTGAATAGCCGAATTTTGAATAACACAAGATCTATGGTTCCCATTTACCCGTCAATTAATGATTGGGATGAACTCCAGACTTCGGTGCTTCGAGAGATTCTCGACTCCGTTCATCGACATCCAAATTCTCCCGAAGTGTTGAATCGCCAAACCACTTGAGGATCCAGCAACTCACACTCACCCACTGATCTATGGTGGAGATTCACTCCAGGGCTTCAAAGTTGTAGGGCTCCATGCCTCACTTGCAACAAACAACTTATAACTGCCAAAGAAGAGAAGTCTGAAGGAATTAGGGATTAAAAACCACGCTCCTTCTCCTTGATCGAACGACTATGATGGGTTCTGATTCCTGCAAAATAGATCTCATCCACTCGAACCTAAAATAAAGGGATTTCTCCTCTACTTGACTTCCTCTCTGGAACATTATACTCGCTATCACTCCTGAGCTTTGGCACTTGAATGAATCAAACTCTGGCACACACTTTGTGCTTATTTTCTAATTCTATACCCTTAGAACTATATGGGCCGATGAACTCCTTATGCTAACTCTCTTAAGCTAGATCAACACTTAACATAGTGTTGGTTTTGTGCACTCCTTTCACTGTCCTCCCTTCTGAGATTTTACACTACTTTGAGTTTAGGCACACTCCTTGCACTCTCTTTGTGTAAAATTACACTATCTCTCCTGAGCTTGGGAATTTTGAAAGTCACTTGTGCACTCCTTGCGCTTACTCTGTCAAAAAGCGCACTATCTCTCATGAGCTTGGGAATTTTGAAAGTCACCTACGCACTCCTTGTGCTTGCTCTGTGAAAAATCACACTATCTCTCCTAAGCTTCTAAACCTGTAAATGGTTCGACCTTCTCACACCTTGCATTGGCACTTGCACTCTTGATGCAGGAGCATCGCTCCACCTTAACATGCGCCAGTCGATTAATTTGCGTGGTACACATTCAAGAAAGGGGGAGACATCGCCCTCTCATTTTTCCTCGAGAATCTAAACCATGATCCAGGCATTTAATGAGGACAATATGGAAAAACCAAATTGTGCCTTCGCAAAATATGGAGATAAGGTCGCCATTAAGTGGTTGATGACATAAGAGATATGCATATGATTTGGACCATATTTCCATCATTGTAATTTTCCCTTTCGATAGGAATTTTGAATGGTGATTTGACACCACTAGTTTAGCTTGCGAGGGAAGCTCATTGAGCCCCTCTTGTATAAATTGTTGTATTATTTCCAAGTAATGGTTGTTGGACATAGGTTGTAGGTAGATGCATAGGGAGAGAAACATAGGGAGATGAGACTCAGTTGTAGCTTGGACTCTGTTATTGTAGCTTGACATTCCACAATTAATAGAAAAATGACAGTTTTTTCGTGTTTTCATTTTTTGTGCGATGGATTATGTGTTATGAATGTCATTTGTATGTATTTGGATTGTAGATAAATGTTAGAAATCATCTGCAGGGATAGAAATATAGTTTTCTATCTGCGAGTGTGTTGAGATAAGTCTGGTTCTTTAGGATAAGTGCAAGGAGTGCGCGACAGAGGGTGGAAACTCTATAAGCCGATGCAAGGAGTGCATTTCTGAACTCAGTGGAGTTAGAAGAAAGACTTCCAAGAGGGCATACCAAGTTAATTCACAGACTCAGGGATAAATTTCAAGGTGGTTAAGTACCTTGGAAAGAAAGTCTATGTAGGAGGAAGCATAGTTCAAAGTTATTGAACACTCTGAAACACTTTTCTAGGAGGGCATCGAGCTGGTGCAAGTGTGCACAAGGACAAAATAGTTATAAGTGTTGGAACCCTTAGGAGAATCCCAGAATTACTGAACATTCTGAGGAAGGAAGGCTTTGCAAGAGTGCATCGACAAAAGAAAGGAGATGCCTTAAACCATTCTAGAAGCTAAGAGAGAAGCCATCAAAGAATGGAGCTGAGCACAAGGAGTGTGCGCAAAATACTATAAGTCTATCTTACAAGATCAGGAGGAAGAACGAGAAGCTACCAGGAGGGCACGAGGAAGTTCATAAAGGAATGGTGGAATTTGAAGGTTTCAAGCTGAGCAAAGTTGTAGAAGGGTCTGCGTAGATTTATACGAGGAGTGCAGAAGGAATTCAAGAACAAACTAAGTCTCAAAAGAAAGAATGTGCGCTAAGTGTGAAAAGGATTCGGGAACTAGCGGAAGTCCCGAGGATAGTGAAATTGCCTGTCGAGGAGGAGACAGGTGGAAAATGATTCAGAGGTTCGGGAGAAGGAACTTTGGAAGGTTTGCCAAGAGAAGATAGAGATCTTCACGAAGTTGAGAGGCACAAAGTAATTCTGGATCGTTGGATCCAGAAGGCATGTGGCGAAGATCCACACAGTTAGGGAAAAGTCAAGGAGAGAATACTCTAGGAGCTAAGGGAAAGGGAGGACTCGTGAATTATGAACTCACGAAGTGATCACAGTCATTGATCATGTGAGGGACGTGGACTGTAGATTGGTCCCAAAGCATTACCCAATTCAGAAATCGGGAAAGAGGAGGAAGCAGATCGTGAAAGTTTCGAAGTACAAAAGCATGAAGGGAGATGGCCCATGGTCGAAGTCCGTGGTCACATCAGTAGAGCATCCATAGGTGCCACAGAACCTATGCCAGAAAGAAGAAGGACCTGCGACAGAGTTTTGCGTTCCAGGGAGGAATCCAAGGGGTCGCTCCGATTCAGATATCAAATGATCCAACACTGGGAGGTCGAGTTAGCCTTGAGGGATAGGAAGGGAGGTTGACACCAAGTGGTATCAGAGCTTGTTTTTTCTACAAATCGTAGACAAGGGGGATATCAGAGCCGATGCAAAATTGATTTATGTAGACCAGAGAGACAGAGTGTGATTCTCTGTTGGAACTATTGCAAGGTGTGCAACAAATGTTAAATGGCCAGGTGGGCTGCAGGTGAAGCAATATGGCCATTGTAAATCATGAGCACGGTCAAGGGAGAGTTTTCCCGTGAAAGAGAAAATCGAAGATAGACAAGGAGCTTAGTGAAATACGGGCCCATATGGAGACGCTAGCATTCAATATGCAACAAGAGGCAAAGGTGCACGGGAGGTACGAGTGGCCTTTGAAGAGGATAGCCAAGTGTCTTGTTCATAAGTTTTTGGCCAGAGGGAAACAACATATGTTAAAAATATGGTTGAGGTAGGCTGAAGCCCTCAGTAATAAGGGAAAGATATTTGGCAAGGGTCTTGTAGGTTTCTAGGTGGGCAATGTGAAGAGGTCGGTGGATCTCATAGACTACCAGGTGGGAAGAGGAGACATCCCATATTTACAGGTGGGAAAGGGATAAGAGATGAGCTCAGTCGAGATTTCGCGTCAGAATAGGGAGTTGACAGATGATGAGGCATAAGAAATACCTCACTCAGAGGAAGATTCACGCAGAATTATGAGTCATGTGAAAGAAGACGATGAGAAGTTAAAAAAAAAATCTGTCAAGGAGGAGGATCAGAGGATTGTTCTGATCATTAGAGGGATCGAGGTATTCATATCAAGTGGATGAGGAGAGGATAGAATAAGCATTAGAGATGCTATGGAAGGACAACAAGTTGATACTGTCATGGAGGAGGAACAAACACTGAGATCTGTCCCAACAGAAGAACGCCCAGTTGAGTTACTCGCTCAGTGGGAGTTGGAGTTAAAGGAACTGGAGGATTGGTTGGACAATCCAGAAGCAGAAGGTGGATGCCAGAAGATAGCCATGCCATAGGAAACACACCAGCATGAGGAACAATTGGTGGAAACTAGAAAGGAACCAGCCAAAGGACTGACAGGAGTCGATCTATCAAAAGAGGTAGCTGAGAAAAATCCCAGTGAGGAGGAGACTGCAGGAGTGGAGGATGTAGCATAGTGGAAATTTAAGGCCACAAGAGATGGATAATATAACATGGGAGATCAAGGTGATTTACCCAGAGACTTGGAAGAAGTGAAACAAGTGGGTTTGAAATAGAAGAACCAATCGATGGAGTAGCTGGATGAGGTGATTGGGGAGATAAGAGAGCTAATGTCAAGGTAAAAAACATAAGCAGTCATCACGAAGAGGCTGGATGAAAGAAAACATGCATGAGCAACGGGAATGATGCAGGAGCAGAAGCAGCGAAGCAGAGGAGCTGAAGGACAACTCCATAAGAAATTTTGGGATCCAGGAGGATTTCAACCAAGTTGGAAATATCATGAGCAGGGCTCATGATTTTTGTATCCATGGAGTATGATGTAGGAGAATCACTCCACCTAATCATGCACCATTCGATTAATTCACGTGGTACACATTCAAGAAAGGGGGAGACGTCACTCTCTCATTTTTCCTCAAGAATCCAAAGCGTGATCCAGGAATTTATTGAGGACAAGCTGGAAAATCCAAATTGTGCCTTCACACATGCTGGATATAAGGTTTCCATTAAGTGGTTGATGACAGAAGAGATCTACATCCAATTTGGAGCATATCTCCATCATTGTAATTTTCCCTTTCGATAGGCATTTTGAATGGTGATTTGACACCACTAGTTTAGCTTGCGAGGGAAGCTCATTGAGCCCCTCTTGTATAAATTGTTGTATTCTTTCCAAGTAATGGTTGTTGGCCATAGGTTGTAGGAAGATGCATAAGGAGAGAAACACAGGGATCCAAGACTCAGTTGTAGCTCGGACTCTATTATTGTAACTTGTCATGCCACAATTAATAGAAAAATGACATTTTTTCTTGTTTTCATTTTCTGTGCGATGGATTTTGTGTTATGAATGTCATTTGTATGAATTTGGATTGTATATGAATGTTAGAAATTGTTTGTAGGGATAGAGATACAATTTTATATCCGTGAGTGTGTTGAGTTAAGTTTGGTTCTCTAGGCTAAGTGCAAGGAGTTTGCGACAGAGGGTGGAAACTCTGTAAGCCAACGCAAGGAGTGTGTGTCTGAACTCAGTGGAGTCAAAAGAGAGATTGCTAGGAGGGAATACCAGGTTAATTCACAGACTCAGGGAGAGATTTCAAGGTGGTTAAGTACCTTGGAAAGAAAGACTGTGTAGGAGGAAGCACAATTCAGAGTTACTGAACACTCTGAAACACTCTGCCAGGAGGGCATCGAGCTAGTGCAAGTGTGCACAAGGAAAACAAAGTTAGAAGTGTTGGAACCCTTAGGAGAATCCCATAATTACTAAACATTCTGAGGAAGGAAGGCTTTGCAAGAGTGCGTCGACAAAGGAAAGGAGATTCCTTAAACCCTTTCAGAAGCTAAGAGATAAGTCGTCGAAGAATGGATCTGAGTGCAAGGAGTGCACCCAAGATACTGTAAGTACATATTACAATCTCAGGAGGAAGAGTGAGAATATTCCAGAAGGGCACGAGGAAGTTCACAAAGGAATGGTGGAATTTGAAGGTTTCAATCCGAGAAAAGTTGTAGCAGGGTCTACGTAGAGCTCTGCAAGGAGTTCAGAAGGAATTCGAGAACATCCTAAGTCTTGAAAGAAATAATTTTTACAAAGTGTGAAAAGGAGTCGGGAACCAACGGAAGTCCCGAAGATAGTTAAATCACCCGTCGAGGAGGAGACAGGTGGAAAAATATTGAGAGGTTCCGGAGAAGGAACTTTAGAAGGTTTTCCAGGAGAATATAGAGATCTTCGTGAAGTCGAGAGGCATGAAGTAATTCTGGACTGTTGTATACAGAAGGCACGTGGTAGAGATCCACACATTTCAAGAAAATTCAAGGAGAGAATACCCGAGGAGCTAAGGGAAAGGGAGGACTCACGAAGTGATCACAACCATTGATCATGTGAGGGACATGGACCATAGATTGGTCCTGAAGCATTCACCGATTCAGAACTTGGGAAAGAGGAGGAAGTGACTCGTGAAAGTTTTGAAGTACGAAAGCACAAAGGGATGTTTTACCAATCCCACAACACCTTCAACTCCTTCTCCCACTGAGTGAGTATGAAATATGAATGCTCCTCTTGAACATTTTGTTTTCTCACAACTGTGTGGGACTCTTATTCCTTCTTTTTCTCTTGAAAAAAACTTGGCTTCTTTCCACTCTCCTTCTCTTTGATAGTCTCCAATGGCCATCCTTTTGTTGCACCTACCATCACACACAAACTGTTAGCTTTAAAAACCTTTGGTCCTTTGTCCTCTTCCCTAGATTCCTTCTGCATCATTTCCTCACAAGTATGATCACCACAAAACTCATTCCAAGATATATGTTGACCCATCCTATCATCAGACTACAACACTGGTGATATTATTCTTCCTTCAAGAGTTCTTTCCCACTCATCAGAAGTATTCTTGAACTAGCCTCCTCTTTAACTCCCTTATCTTCTAGTGGCAAAAAAACATGTCTACACCCATTCTTCTCAAGGGTATAAGTATTCTTTCTCCCATCATGTATGACATTTATGTCATATTTCGATGGCCTCCCCAACAAAACATGACAAACATCCATAGGTATGACATCACATAAAACTTCATCCTTATAACTATCGATATTAAACTCAACTTTACATTGTTTAATCACCATGAATTGATGTCCCTTATACAACCACGACACCCTATACAGAATCAGACATGTTTTCATCTCTGAATTTATATTTTCCACCATCTTTGTGGATACCAAATTATTAGTTCTTCTACTGTCTATGATTACTTTGCATACCCTATCTCTCGAGTTGCAAACAAATTTGAATATGATTATTTTATGTAATGGCTCTTGCAACTATTTTTCTGGATTCACAAGAGCTTTCCTCATCATAAGTGATCATCCTTCTTCAACTTATTCTGTTGTCGCCTCTATTTCCACAATATCCTGTTGAGCCTCAGTGATGTGAGATCCTCTAAAACCTACATTTATGTTTTCAGGACATTCCCAAGACTTGTGTCATGTATTCCCACAAACATAACACTTGAATTCTCCTCCTTTGCCTCCTCCTATTCCTATGAGAAAATGTCTCCTTCCTATAGATCCTCCTTCTCTAGTTATCTGGTTTCCAGAGCGACCAGTTTCTTCTCCTGCCTTCTGGAACTTTTCTCTTGTGGTTCCTTCTCCTCTATTAGAATTATTTCCCTTGTTATTCTAGTTCTACTTCCTTGCCAATTTTTCTTTTTCCTTCAGGGATACTTGATAAGCATCCTCTATATTCCTCATCGTTATCATAGTAATATCATCCTGGATTTCATCCCTCAATCCATTAATATACCTAGAAACTTTCTCTTCATCATTTTCCCTATGTCCTGCTCTTATATTCAACTTTTAAAATTCTTTAGTATACTCCTCCACCGACAAACCTTTCTGTCTCATATTCGACAACCTTATAAACATATTCAATTGATAATACTTGGGTATGAATTTATCCTTGAGCTTATCTACCATTCTATCCTAACTCTTAATCTTGGACTTACCTTTCCTCCTTCTGCCAAATTGTAACTCGTCCCACCATAAAGTTGCATGTACCTTCAACCTGGTCACCACATGATTTACTTTTTTCTCATCATCAATCTCCTCATAATCAAAGTACTTGTATAAATCACTTATCCAGTCAAGCAATTATTCTACATTAAAATTACCTTCATACATCAGAACTTCGATCTTTTCTTTGGTTCCTAGCTTGAAGACAGTTCTCAACAATCTCTCATCTGCTGCTTCTTCTCCTACAACTTCCTCTTCTTCTAGATTTTCAATTTTAGCATCACTAACATCACCAGCCTCTGGTTCTCTCATTTTTTTTGTTTCCATGGCATCCAACCTTGCTCGAAGTTGTCTCATCTCCTCCTCCATATCTTCATTGACTACATGTCTCTCCCTACGTCTACTTGGAAACATGGTTGCAATATATTCTTCACACACATATATATTTTTCCTCCTATGATACCACTTGATACAACCCCCCCCCAGGGACCTGCATGACCTCTTGGTCTAGGATCGAACTATATAGGAGCCGAAGTGGATCTTGAGTCCTTGCAGAACCCTTAAACTCTTACCACATGCCTTTTTCCCATAGTGAGATAAAATTCATATTCATGAGGGTCCTCTTTCTCCAGCGAAATCGTGCACATGACCTCAGGATTAAAACCTTGGGCTTAAATTGGAAGTGTTTATTCCAACACTCCATAACTTTAGCGCTTCAGAGAATTTACCAACATAACACTCCGTGCAAAAAATTATGAACTGGAGAAGTGTCGTAATCCACAGATCTAACAGTTGGCGTTTTCTCTTGGATCAATGGTCCATGTTCACTCTGGACTCTGGGGTTTCGGGAGAAAGTTACCCAACCCAAAAAAATCTCTCAATTCACTAGAGTGATTATTAGCCGAACTCGGTCATAAATTAACTTAACTGGTAGGCATACGTGTTACCATGTCCTTCCATTGGGATCCAACATCAAATCAAGGTTCAATAAGACGGTGGATAGGGTCCACCTCCTTGGCACGATTTACGACTAAGAAGGAATTTTGGGCTCCAGGCATCGGGAATTTTGTACACTGCACACCTATCACTCAAAACCACCCAGATAGCCTAATTTCGAATAACACGATATCTACGGTTCCCGTATACTTGAAAATTGATGATTGGGATTAACTCAAGACTTCGGGGCTTCAGGATATTCTCAACTCCATGCAAAAACAACCAAATTCTCTCGGAGTGTTGAATCGCCAAACCACTCGAGGATCCAATGGATCGCACTCACCCACTGATCTACAATGGAGATTCACTCTGGGACTTCAGAGCTTTGAGGCTCCGTGCCTCACTTTCAATAAAAAACATAAAATTGTTGGTGTAGTGAAGTCCAAAGGACTTAGGGATTAAAAACTACCTCCCTTCTCCTTGATCAAATGACTATGATGGGTTTCGTCTCCTTCCGAACAGATCTCGTCCACTCGACTGTAAAACAAAGGGATTTTTCCTCTACTTGAGTTCCTCCCTATAACCCTATATTCGCTATCCCTCCTAAGCTTTGGCACTTGAATGAATCGAACTCTGGCGCACACTTTTCACTTCTCTCCTGAGTTTAGACCCTTAGGAATTTATAGGCCAACACATTCCTTGCGCTAACTCTCCTGAGCTAGATCAACACTTAACAAAGTGTTGGTTTTATGCACTCCTTTCACTGTCCTCCCTTATGATCTTTTACACTAATATGAGTGTAGGCGCACTCCTTGTGCTGTCTCTATGTAAACTTACACTATCTCTCCTAAGATTGGAATTTTTGAAAGTCACTCGCGCATTCCTTGCGCTTTCTCTGTGAAGAATCATACTATCTCTCCTAAGATTGGGAATTTTGAAAGTTACATGTGCACTCCTTGCACTTGCTATGTGCAGAATCTCACTATCTCTCCTGAGCTTCTAAACCTGTAAACGGTTCGACCTCCACACACCTTGTGTTGGCACTATGCACTCGTTGCACTCAGATTCTCATAAGAGAAACAATTGAAACTTATAACCAAATCAAGGACTCATTCAATAAATCATTGAAATACACATTCATACATAGAGATAGCTACACAACATCTATTTAGTTTCAGAAGAATGAACAAGTTCATAGTCTCATCAAATTGAAAGCAATTCTATTCTTCTATATTCCTTAAAAAATAATTTACAAGAGTTTCAACAACCTTCAACTGCCCTTTTCTGGCATAGATTACATTCATTTATACATGAAGGGGCTTCTCGAGCCTTCCCTCTAGACTATTCTATTTCTTTCACATCACAATTAAAAGCATCCTACCACTAATCTTATTACAGTAAATGAAAAATTACAATTTAGATATGAGTCGATGCTCAAAATATGTACAATCCTACAGGCATTAAAGACAATTACAACCTCCTAGAGCATATACAATGGTTCTAGCTTGAATATATTATGGGATTTTTAATTACAAAGGTCTCAAAATTAAAATGACGTGCCCTCCTTGGGATCCAAACTAGTTAAAGTGCGTTGCACTGGATGCTGAGTCATCTTCCACGAGGCCTCATTAAATGATGATGATGATGTTGTTGCATCATCTTGCCTTGTCATGCCATGCCATTCCTTTCCTTTCCTTTCCATGCCATTGTCTTTCCTTCAATAAAATAGTAACCTGATTTAGGTATCCTTGTTGAGTTTACACTAATTATCGATTCCTTTCAGATGATTAAAATTCATACAGAACCAAAATGATGATTATCATCAAAGTGTTTGAATAGGTAAACAATGGCTTGTGTTGGAATGCAATACAACATGT
The DNA here is from genome assembly GCA_009831015.1 of Picea engelmannii. Taxonomy (NCBI): domain Eukaryota; kingdom Viridiplantae; phylum Streptophyta; class Pinopsida; order Pinales; family Pinaceae; genus Picea; species Picea engelmannii. The sequence goes on along the minus strand of ML780994.1, from coordinate 1,210,496 downwards.
GATATCTATACAAAATATTCAAATGATTTAAATAACCATATATATTCTTATACACATTTACGTATAGATAGCAGAATTTTTTTTTAATAGCACAAATATTATAAAAATATTTTAATAACAATTAAATTATGAATTTCATGTAATTACCATCTTTCAAATGGGTTGTGTATCATGTACACCTTTTAGAAGATCAAGCCTAACCACAATTCATCTAAAGGGTACTTTCATTATGATAATCATAAAACTAATTGTTTGTAAAAATATAGTTCTTTTCATTGTTATATAGAATTCATTTTCCTTTGAGTTTCCAACAAGAAATTTGTCTCTATAATCTTAAACACCATTAAATTATTTACAAAGTCAATTAACTTCTAATCAATTTGTTTTCAAATTAATTTAATAAGAAAATAATGGAATTAATGTATCATACTTTTTTTTTCTCTAAAAAAGTTATGATTGTACTAAATGAATAAGTTTATTACATAAAAATTACAATCAAAGAATTCATTAAGCATGTAATTCTACAACTTTTTATCCCAACTATCTTAGATCAAAATACTTGCATGACAATTTCAATGTCATTACATAATCTCTCTTTATTCCTATATCTTAGGTATCTTCATAGTTGTGAAACATGGATTATCATCAAGAGCATTTATTGCCTTGCGATGTACCAAACTTGATATAGTTTGTAAGAGTCTGAGAGAGACAGATGAATACATAAAGGGGAGGTAAAGAGAGAGTGTATGAGAGTGTGAGAGGTAGAGAGGGAAAGACAAAGAGGGGGATGGAGAGAGAGGAAGAAAAAGAGTGTGAGAGGGGGAGAGAGGAAGACAAAGAGAGTATGTTAGAGTGAGGGAGAGGGAGAAAAAGAGGGGTGGTGGAGAGAGAGAGTGAGAGGTAAAGAGAGAAAGTGGAGAAAAGTGGGTGATGGAG
>ML780994.1:1196558-1207220 GCA_009831015.1 Picea engelmannii | reverse complement strand
ATTTTGAAGGGAATGCTTTGGCGGAGCCTAGAAATGGGCTCTACCTCAAGAAGTATTACTCATAGAAAGGTCACTGTGGGTAACTTTTTGTAACATATGTATAGTCTTTGTACTATTACTTTTTTACATTTCTTTTAAAAAGTATTATGGACGTGTCATTGATGTTATCTTTCATCAATATGGCAGATGTCAAGTGAGTCCGAGGTGTTCATTGGGTATGTGTACGGTGCTAGTCGACACACGTGGAGGGGTAATCTTTACACCACAAGGTCAGTTGTTATCTTTAAGAGGTATATGCTTAGGTGACACCACGAATAATGTTGTTGGGTATAGTGCAGTTATTGAGTTTCTTCATGACGCTTTGTCATTGGGTATCTCTCGTCTCCGGGTCTATCTATATGCTCAACTGGTTTTGTCGCAGCTAAACATAATATACCGGGTTCATGACCCAACTTTACACCGACGATTCCTTAGGGTACGTCTCTTGGAACACAACTTTGATTATATCACATATTTTCATGTTCCTAGGAGTTTAAATCAAATCAAAGATACTCTAGCTAATCACATTTTAGATTGGCATCTTGCTCACATATAAAAAGATCATGAACATAAACATGTAAATACATTTTTGTACACATAATCCATAAGACACAAAAAAGAGATAAAAACCATATATAAACATCATAAAATCCTCAGAGTACATAGATGGGCGCAAGCGCCTCATAAGTGGGAATAGTAACGAGTCACTGGGCTTATGCCCTCAAAAAATATATACATATCAGTTCTCGTGGCACATAAAAGTCTAATGTATGCTCAGGGCCTATGGGCCCTATTATAATCATGTACAACTTGAGATAAACGCCTAAACAATCGAACCCATGTCCGAGGTGCCCCCACGACATGAGTCTGCATGGAGGTCGACAGGTCCTCTATCTCTGCCATCGGGACTATGCGAGTGAGCACAGTGAAGTTCCGCTCAATTCGCCTCAGGACCCACTCGGCCTCTCCTGCTGGGAGGTTCCCTGCTACTGCTGCTCCTCCAGCGGTGGCAATTGCGGCTTCTGGCCGTGGGCGACGCCTGTTCCGTGCATAGTCGGCAGGTCGCACGGGTCCCACATTTGCATGCAATAAATGTTCACCCATCAAAAACTCTGGTATACAAAAACATGATATATATCAAAAAGACATAAAAATTACATATGCAAACAAAAAAAAAAACTGTATAGGTGGAGACTTACCCATCTCCTCTCGCTCCTCACCAGAAGGCACTAGTATCTCTAGATCTCTGGAGGAGTCGATCCCCACATATGGGTAGTCCTCAATAGCCGGGATCTATCATGGTAGCCAAGAAAAAAATTCATCGTTGAAGGCCTCCACGGTCCTTACACCACCCTGTCGCGGCAGTAATACTGCCCATCTGCATACTGCAGGGAAAGTGAACAGATGTCCTCGTACTGTCAGCCGAGGACTAAAGCACGAAACTCTCTCGAAAAAGAATGAACACAGGATGGTCCCAAACCCGAATTTCCTGTGTGTCTGATGTCAGAAAGCTATCAACTGACTCTTCATGCACTCCAACAGTGTGGTACTCCAATAAAAAATTTGTGCATTCATGCACTGGATCGCATAGTTCATTTGTGTGTGTGAAGCTTGATGCACGGCTGCTGAGCCGGTAATCCGCCCAATGAGAAATAAAATAGTCTGTAGGGTGAGGTTGGTAATCCTACTAACGGGTACCGAGGAGCCTCTATGATCGGTCCCAGCCTCACAATACTCATCTATCAGCTCCGAGACCTTGCTCGACCCCGCAGGAAAAGTCTGAAGGTTGACTGGTTCCCCTCTCCTTGAGAGGCCAGTCAAAAAGTAAATATCCTCGGTGGTGGGCACCAAGGATTTCCCCTCTAGCATAAACGCCTCTGCGTCGGGGTGCCAGTAATCCACCAAGGCATTCAATAGCCTTGGTTGTGCGTGCATAAACGGACATAAAAATAATTTTACCAACCCACACTGTGTCAGCATGGCCACAACGTTCGGATCTGCAACCACTAACTCATTGGCGGCCTCGTGCTCCCTTTCCCTCCACTGAACATATATCCTGCCAACACAACAAGGTAAAAGGAGGGTCAATACTTGTTATTTTTTTCTTTTTCATCACGCCCGGGGGTACCCGCGGCCTGTAGAGGTGACAGTCGCGGGTACCCGCGGGCAGACTTTTCTTTGCACGCGGGTACCCGTGGGATGACCCTGGACAACCCACGTTTTCCTAGGGCTGACCTTTTTGAGGTCGATGCCCACCCCCAAAAATCACCTAAATGCTAAAAAGAAAGTATTGAATAGCTAGACAAGGGAGTTTGTACTTACTTGGTCCAAGAAAAAGTCCGTTTCGTCCACTGTAGCTCCCAGAATCACGATCTTTGGCAAAGGGGGTCTTTTGGATCTAAAGTCAATTTCCAAATCAACAATGGTGATAATGAGCTGCCAACTTCTATTTATAGACTTTTTGGCCTCTTTTTGTCACTTTTTTGGGCCCCTTTATCAGTTTCTTTATACTAAAAACCATTTAGAGTGATCCAGGAGTTATATGGGAGGGATTTGATCAGGTATTGGGACAATTTTTTTGGAGTTTCGAAAAATATAACAAAAAATTATATTGACGGTCCATAAAAAAAATTACTTTTTCAAAAATCAACTTGAGCATATAGGTTAGGATTCTCCCCCAACTTTTGCATCTCGTTGCCTTTTTTCGTATGATGTAGGATCGATCCCATCCGGTTGTGTCACGGAACCGTCATATCTGCTCTAGAAGTGTCGCAACTTGGTGGTCGAGCTTACCAAAACATGGATGCCCTAGGTAGGTCCTAGTTGCATTATGGTGTCCATGTCGTTTCTAACAACACTGTAGGCTCGGGAGTCCATATAATCTTTCCTGAATATGAGTTTGAGCCTCATTTGTATGGGTCTTTTTCACTCTTTGACTTACCCTCCAGACTCCCACAACATAACAGGTCTCCTTTTAATCCCTTTTCAGACCCTTTAAAAATGAAAAGATTGCCGAGTGATCTTGTGACCTGTCACGCTCGTTAAACTGAAATTTGAAGTCACGTCTGTCCGGCGGTAGTTTACCCCTTTTTCAGTTCGGACGGTCAACTAGACGAACAAAAGAATACTCTATTAAATTTCCATTCTTTAGAAGAGTATCCTCAGGTATAATTTTATTCCTTTTTCGGGCCCGAGGGACTAAATTTACGAAAAAGAAACCACCACGGAGTCCATAGTTAAGCTCTTTTCAGACTCCCTAAAATTGAAAAGATCACCGAGTGACCTTATTCTTTCACACTCATTAAAATGGTCCAGAAGAACATTCCTGACGGAGTCCATAGTTAAGTTTTTTTCAGACTCCTTAAAAGTGAAAAAATAGCCGAGTGATCTTGTCCTTTTCACACTCGTTAAAATGGTTTTGAATTGACGTCTAGTCGGTGCTAGTTTATCCCTTTTGCGAACCAACTAGACTATTGTCGAAAAATGTACCCCAATTGAGTTTCCTTTTATGCTTTTTTAGACTCTCTAAATATGAAAAACCACCGAGCTTCCCTTCTCTGGGCTCGTTAAACTTACATCGAAGGACATTACCATTGTGTGTTCTATCAACTGCATTTGCATACCTTACCCATCAGCCTTGTAATAGTTTGCTTCTGCATTAACACCTTTGGCCACTGGAGGATTTTTTCCCGAGTATCATTTCCCCAGAACATCAGTCTTGTCCTTGTGCCTTGAGCTTGTATGTTTGCAGTACTCATTCCTCCATTATAACGTAATATTCCTTTATTCTTTTTTCAAAACCATCAAAAATAACAAAAAAATCAAATATACCCCAAAAAGAGGATGGGAAAAGTATTTTCTTTATTGGCAGCATAATGAGTCACCCTTGGATGAAGCACATCCGTCTGTTTGATCATCAGACTATGGGATGTAGTACGACCTTAGGAAGCTTTTTCTCACTATATAGAGTTGTGTCCTCCACCGTTTGGTTACTCTTCCAAACATATGGAGAGTTTGCATTGCCTCCTGCATTGTAGACTTATGATTAACAGATATGTTGTCTGAGTCTTATCACGTGTCGTGTTATTATCCAAGGGAAGTTTGTCATTGAGCTTGAGTCGGCCCCTCTACAATATGTCTCTTGTCCACATACCCAGCCATCCTGAACGTCCATTCAAGTCCTTGTTCGAAATCACTGAAGCCTTCAGTCCGATCATCAAGATTATCAAGTCCATAATCGACGAGCCATCGAAGACCTCTGTGTAGTGCAGTCATACACTCATATTACACTCCTACCCGAGTTTTAGAATATTTTGAAGTTGTTGCTCGAGCTCTAAAGTACATCCATCAGGACGAATCAGCTTCTGGAAGATGGATACTCTATATGTATATCTTTCTGATTTCGAGATGTAGCTCCGCTGTGTATTATTTGCGGCTACTCTTTATAGTTATTTGACATGGATCTATAGTGTATTTGATTGGTAGCCATGTTTCTATTTTATCCCAAGCATGGGTATGCCCGCCTCGGTGAGACATTTGTTATTTTGCAGACGACACCTCCTGATTCCTGATTCTTGGGCTCACTCATTCAGCATATCAGTACAGATTGGTAAACGATTGGTAATGTATTTCAGCCATCAGATGCTCTTTTGACCTCATACATTAGGGGGCATCTGTTATAACCCTAAATTGCACCACATATGCTTACCTGGCATCAGGCCAACTTATATCCCTTCATTGCCAAAACATCTGCTGAACAACCTCTTTAAAAGTCCTCTTGGGTAAAGGTACACGTACCCTAACTCACTATTGCACGCGTGTGAACGCTAGCAGGCCTACTACAGCCCGCGTTTACCTAACAAAACAAAAAAATAGGAAAGTTGCCAATGGGACAAAAAGCTATGGGTCAGTTAACTGAAACTCCCAGCCATGCATGGTCGAGAGTTCGTCCAAAACCCTAGCTCCTTCTAGCCTATAAAAGAAGGGGTAGGGGTACTATTTGGAGGAGGAAAATTATAGCGAAGAAACTCTGCCCATTTTCCTAATCTAGTTGTCCCAACCCTTTATCCTTTCCTCAAGCCTAAGGAGAATTAACGCAAAGCAGTTGGAGGACAAAAGAAGAGGAGGAGCCCAGGATTAGGATCAAGGAGCGGTGGTCGGTCTCGACTTTGATTGTAAGTTGATTCATTTTGAAAATAATAAAATAATACTTTTCCCGTCCCAATGCATGAGTTATCTATGATATGTTTAATTTATGCTTATTTTCTAACCCTCAAGTAGAAAAGTAGCATGCATGCGTAGTGTTTTGTCTTGATTGCAGGATTATCTTTGGAAGGAGTGGAGCAAGCAAGCAGACAAAGCTCAACGGAGGATCTACACCAAACATCAGTAAAAAGGTTAGTATTTCCTTTCCATGCATGTTTTACGAAAAGAGGGGTTTAAGTTTTGGGTGGTAGGATAAAAATTCATTTCTTTACAGTCAAAATCTGCATGCAAGTCTGACCCTAGTTTGCTAGTCCGTAGGGTATTATTTCCCAACAACACTAGGGTTTTTTAAATTCTTGTTTATTGTAAAAAGGACTTGAGATCCTCATTGTAATCATATTATGGAAAATGAGTGCAACCGTCACATCTCTTCTCAGAGATAAGCCACCACCATTCTAGCAAGCTTATTTTCTGTTGCATTTTACAGTTTCAACGTATTTTCTTATTGAATAAAAGCCAATTTTACTGTATATCTATTATTGTGTTAAGAATATTTTGATAATAATATGTATTCATTTCGTTCTGCTCATAAAATCCATATGAGTGGTATCAAAGAGGTATGCTCCTTGTCGTTCTTAATGCATGTCCCCAACGAGGTCAGGGTACAAAGAATTGGGTCTTGAGCTTGTTTCTCTTGAGGTAAAAATCTCTTGCATGCCAAAGAGACCTCTCATGGTAGGAGAAAATAAATAGGATGAGATAGGAGATCCCTTCAAAATATTTCTCGAGGAATCCCTCACGCAACAGAGGAATGAGATGATGGATAGTTTTGCACAATTCCGTCCGCGACTACCAACATGTGACACATCTTCCTCAAACAGACGTGTCGCCCCTTTCAAGGTACAAATCAACTTCGATATTCGTACATTTGAAGGTCATATAGACATAAATGTTGTATAAAAATGGTTGAATCTATTAGAAGGGCATTTCTCTATCCATAACTTCTTGAATAGAGAAAAGATTACGTTTTCTCTCCTCAAAGTCGTTCCCCATGTCAAAGATTGGTGTGAAACTTTCTGTGAGAAGAAGGAAACAAAGGAACCCTCCTTATTTACAGTCATGGTCACTTGGGATTCCTTCAGAGATGCTATTAAGGAAAAATACTACCATGTTGGAAGTTATGACGACCTGTATACAAAATGGACCAAATTGCGGCAGGAAAGAGAACAAGCAATGTCTGAGTTCACAAATATATTCCATACCTTGTGCACCAAGCTATGTATCAAATATTTTGAGCGACATATGGTGCTCAAGTATCACGATGGTATTCATAGATACATCCATTCCGAAATGGAGTTTCTGGACATCTCATCCTTGGGCGTGACCTACCGATATGTCATCAAAATCGAGCAAAAGCTCAAACAAAAGATGCGTAAATCTGGGCCTTGGAACCCCTCACAAAAAAAGAAAGGAAAGGGCGGCCCCAACTTGCAGAACAAAGGACAGAGAAAATACAATCTGCCTTAGGAAAACTAGTCCAGGCTGGAAGAAAATAAGGACACTAGAAAGACAAAGAAAGATACCAGGAAGTGGTGCAATTTCCATAATATCTCATGGCATAAAAGTGTTGATTGCTTCTCAAAGAAGTCGCTCGTGGCTGAGGTGAAAGCATTTGAATCAGATGCGGGTTCCGACTCTGATTCAGAACTAGAAAGGGGGAGATATATCATTGATGCAAAACCCAGTGCTACCGTTGCTACCACCAAGCTCTAGCCCGGTGAACTAGACGAACCAGAGGAAGGCGAGAACCTTTTTCATTCACAGATGTGGGTGAAGGGTACCTCGCTAGAATTCATCATTGATAGCGGTAGACAAAAGAACCTCATATTAGAATATTTTTTCAAACGAATCGCTCTGCCGAAAACACCACACCCACAACCCTACACCATCAGATGGCTCTTCCAAGGAAGAAACATCCACGTCAGCCAACAATGCTTCCTGTCATATGGCATCAAGCCCTTCAAAGACGAGGTATTGTGTGATGTTTCCCCTCTTGAAGTTTGTAATATTATTTTGGGCCAACCATATTTATGGAAATACCATGATGTATATGAGTCTAGGCCTCGCAGTGTTATTATTACTTTGAACAAGAAACTGTACAGGATATCGAAGGTAGTCCCACCTAGTGTTATTTCCTTGATCTCTTCAAAGAAATGCAGGAATGTCATCTCTCAGACGGGGAATTTCTTCTTCTTCGTGATTCTCTCTCAGAATGAGTGAAAGATCACAGCCACATACAGGGTCTCCGTGACTGACCTCTCCACACATCAGAAGCAAGTGGATAAGGTCATGGAAGCATACTCCAATATCTTCTCCTCACCTACCGTGGTACCTCTGCACTATCAGGTCAAGCACCCCATTGATCTAATCCATGATTCATTGCTGCCCAATGGGCCATTCTACCACCACTCTCTATTAGAGAATGAGGAGATCAAGTGGCAGATCCAAGAACTTCTCCACAAGGGGCACATCCATCCCATCTCATCACCTTGTAGGAGCCCAATCGTGATGGTAGAGAAGAAACATGGAACCTGGAAACTCTGCATTGATTACCGGGCCCTGAATAAAATCATAGTTAGAAACCGATACCTAATTCCCTGAATCGATGAACTCTTTGATTAGCTCATGGGGGGAAAATAATTCAATAAGATTGATTTGAAGTCTGGCTACCATCAGGTTCCGATAGAACAGACAGATGTATGGAAGACCACCTTCAAGTCAAAGGAAGGTATTTTCGAATGGTTTGTCATGCCCTTTGTCTTGAAAAATGCTTCAGCCACTTTCATGAGGATGATGGACGATATCCTACGACCATTCACCAATAATTTTGTAGTGGTGTATCTGGATGACATTCTCATTTACAACAAGACTTGGGAAGAACACTTGCAGTATATTCAGCAGGTTCTACAGACCCTACAGTAGCACAAGCTATACGCCAACTTGGAAAAATTCTCCTTCAGCATGGATAGGGTCTGTTACCCATGATACATCATTGATCATCATGATGTACACGTGTATCCAACCAAGATCCAAGTCATCTGTGACTGGCCAGCCCCAACCACACTCACTGAGCTTCAGAGCTTCTTGGTCCTTTCCAATTTCTACCGTAGGTTCATGTTGGGATTCTCGCATATTGCATGGGCCCTCAACAAAGTAACCAGGGGTGGTTGTAAGGAAAAATTTGTGTGGGCCTAGTCCCAACAAAAAGAGTTCGATGATTTGAAGTAGCGCTTGTTCTTAGCCACATTACTTTCACTACCGGACCTTCAACAACCCTTTGAGATCGAGGCAAATGCTCTAGACTATGATCTGGGCAACATTCTCACTCAACATGACCACCCCATGGCCTTTCATAGTGACAGACTATCAGATGATGTCTGTAAATACCCTACTTACGACAAAGAAATGTACTCCATTGTGTAAGCCTGTCACCAATGGAGACATTACATTCTTAGGAAGGAGACAGTCATCTACACTGATCATAAGCCACTGCATTTCATGCAAAAACAAGGAAAATTGCACATGACCGCCATCAGAAGTGGTCCACATACTTGCATCAATTCCACCTCAACATCAAGTATAAAACAAGAAGCATCAACCGCGTCATTGATTGCCTCAACAAACCACCAGTCGCGACACTCACCATGGTGCTAGATTCTTGCGGCCATGAGACCTATGGATGGCCTAAACTCTATGAGACAGACCTGAAATTCACCACCACCTAACAAATGTTGGGCGGAAATGCAGTTGTCGCTAATTTCCATCTTCAGGATGGGTTGTTGTGTCGTCTGGGCCATATCAACGTTCCATCAAGTGAGTGAGCAAAGATTATCTAGGAATCCCACTACACTCGGGTGGAAGGACAATTTAGAATTGAAAAGACAGTCACAATGCTGCAGAAATATTTCTATTGGTCGAAACTTCGACAAGAGGTCAACAAGTATATCAGGTCCTGCACCACCTATGTTATTTCCAAACCAACCACTAAAAAACAGGGCCTGTACACCCCTTTTCCTACTCCTGATAGGCCATGGGAATCCATCTCCATGGACTACATGTTGGGCCTCCCATCCACCAAGTGGGGAAATGACTGTGATTTTGTGGTTGTTGATCACTTTTCTAAGATGGTGATTCTGGCTACCTGCAAGAAGAGCATCAAAATAGAGGCTACTGCCAAGATTTTCTTTGAATGAGTCTGGGTACATTTTGGAATCCCACAAACAGTTGTCTCAGATCGAGAAATTTGATTTCTCATCACATTCTATTCGAGCCTCTGGTCACTACTGGACACCAAGCTCAACAAATCCACGACCTTCCACCCCCTGATAGATGGCCAAACTGAGGTCGTAAATCGAATGATCATGCATATCCTATGCATGTATAATTCCAAGCACCCTCACACATGGGATGAGAGTCTTCCCTATGTCTAACATAGCTACAACTGATCCTTCTATAGATCAACTGGCCACAATCCCTTTCATATGGGGTTTGGATTCCAACTATTGGGTCCCATAGATGTTGCACTACCCCTTGCGGTCACCTCAACCGAGTCATCTCTTGCTCCAACTGAAGATGACAAAGCCACTTGGTTCATTGAGCGGATCCAACACATCCGCTAACAGGTTCATGATATCCTACAAAAGTCCAATGACAGGTACAAGAAGTGCCATTATCAACACTAGGTGCCACATAAGTTTCAGGTGGGTGACAAAGTTGGTTTCATTTGCAGAAAGAATGCCTTACCAGACCCCATCATAAGATTCTCCCACTCTGTTATGGTCCATACACCATCACCAAGGCTATGGGTAATAATTATTTTGAGCTCAACATTCCTCCTTTCCTTGGCCTGCACCCAATGTTCAACGTGGATCTCCTTCGACCTTATTTCCCACCATTATTGGACACTTCAGAGATACCACAACAACTAAAACCAATAGAGCTCAACCTCGACTGCATACAACAGGAATCCAATGATCATATTTTGGACAAACAGGTCAAGGTAACTCTCCAACAAAGGATCCAACTTTATCAATTTGTCAAAGTAGGGCATCTCCTGCACCAAGGCAAGTGGCTCACCCGGGGTCAAATTAAATTTAAATTTCCTCATCTAATGGGGAGAGTGGAGGGGAGAGAGGGAGGGGGTTATAATGAGAGAGAGAGGGAGGGGAGATATATATAAGGGGAGGGAGGGAGAGATCCAACAAGATCAAAGGGGAGGTCAAGAGTGAGATGGAGAGAGGGAGGGGGGAGAGAGAAAACAAGAGTAGAAGAGAGGTCAAGAATGAGAGAGAGAAAGGGTAGAGATAGATGAAGGTATAACGAGGGGCAGAGAGAGAGAGAGAGAGAGGGGTGGAAAAA